>VIAB01014956.1:0-14365 GCA_009801035.1 Oophaga pumilio | reverse complement strand
GGACTTTCAGCCCTAAACAATGGGCTGAAAATCTCAGCTTATACTCGAGTATATATGGTATACCAATTTGCAAAGAGTTACACAAAGTGACAGGTAGAATGCATAAAAAATTATAAAAAGGGGACAAAACTCAATTTCTCATTGAGACCTATTGGTGACTAGAGATGAGCGATCTTGTTCGGAAAACAGACCACATGCTACCAGCAAAAACACATACCAGAATTGAATCATTCTGGTATGTGTTGTTGCTGGTAGCATGTGGTCCGTGCTATCTATATTTTGTTATAATGTGTTCTGAATAGTGGTTTCACCTTGGTCCATACCCAACCCGTGTCTGAACCATATTGGACACAAAATATATACTGATCAATGTATCTCGGCAGGGTTCCTACACGCACTACTGGGAATGCTTACTTTGGGTTTGGATTATTAATGCTCTCTATATTTAATAACGTCATCATCTATTCCTTTTAGAGATATTATCCAACTTTTTGACTAATTAGTCCAGGTCTGTTTCTTGTTTATTTTGTTGGTTTTTGATATTATACAATTTGGGTATTGTGCAATATTTGATACCACACACTGGACTTTTCCTGTCAGTTGGGTCTTTTGAGAATTCTTGTTTCTTGTAAACACTGTTTTAGATGTTTTTATTGTGTTATTTTTTGATCTGTTTTTGTACACTTTAATAAAATCATACTTATAAGATACATCTTTCATACTTGTTGGTCCCTATTTATATGACATGTTTCTTCTCTATTTTTATTGCAAAAACATTAGCAGCAGCAGTGTAAGTTGCATAAGGAATTTCTGTGAGTGATTTCACACATTTTTTAGACCAGCCCATGCACCAGCAGAACAGAGTACAAGTCTAACACGTTGTGAACAACTGGAGAGGATGGTGCAGGAGTATCTCAAGCTCAGTATCAATGCCATCAGGGGGAGTTTTGAACCCTTTTGCATTTTGGTCTTCAAAAATGGAAGAGTGGCCTGAGCTTGCCTGTCATGCGTTGGAGGTTTTGTCATGCCCAGCACCCAGCATTCTCTCAGAACCTGTCGTCAGCGCTGCTGGTGGTGTCCTGATGGATAAGCTCGTCTGTCTGTCCCTTGAAGGAGAAGACTGCCTATTTTTCATCAAGATGAACAAGTAATGGATCTCAAATGACTTTTGTACCCCAGTCGCAGACTGGGCAGACTAGGCAATGGTGTAGTTTTTAGAGTGCTGCATTGATCTTGCATTATTGCAGTCTGTGACACCTTTGTCATTGATTGTGTGCCTGCTGTTGCTACTGCTGCTGATGTTAGAAAAAAAATTGTAAATTTGCAGACTACAATTTGGTTCTCCATTTTGTGGGTTGCCTGTAGTGGAAGGCGTCTCAGAGCACCATTATATTATTTCTACTCTGGTGAAATTGATTCCACTTTAGTGTTGTATGACAATAAGTTTTTAAAATGTGGAGACTCCAAGTATTGTCTCCATCTGGTGGGTGGCCTGTAGTGGAAGAGGTGTCAGAGCCCCATTATGTTGTTTCTACTCTGGTGAAATTGATGGCACTTTACCAGTGTGTGCCAATATTTTTTTTAAATGTAGAGGCTCCAAGTTGTGTCTTCATCCGGTGGGCTGCCTGTAGTGGAAAGGGTCTCAGAGCACCATCATACCATTTCTACTCTGGTAAAATTGATGCCACTTTAGCGGTGTGGGACAAAAATTTTTTTAAATAATGTGGAGACTCCAAATTGGGTCTCCACTTGGTGGGTTGCCTGTAGTGTAAGGAGTGTCAGAGGCCCATTATACTATTTTTACGCTGGTCAATACCCAAAGAATGACCACTTATTTATAAATGAGGAAAACTTCCAAAAAGTTGCATAGAATCAAAAAAGAGGGAAGTACAAAATCCCAATTAAAATAGAAAATGTTATTGATATAAATATGAAGATAAAATAGCAAAATATTACATAACATTCAAAAAAGGGTTAGGGAACCCATGGCAGAGTGACAGCTGAGCAGATTAGCTTTACAGATATACCATAGTGGTGACAGGTAGAGTAGATTTACATGATCAATATTGTAAAAAATAGAATGATAACATGTCCCCTTGTAAACAGGTAAACAAAGGATAAATGCTATTGCATATGTGCAGAAATAAAATAATTTAATAAATAACAATATTGCTACAGGAATGAAGTGGTATGTGTGTTTAGTCACCCATAATAGCAAGAAAGTTCATAAGGTGACAACTATAATGCTTATAATAAAAATAATGAAGTGCTATCATGCAAAATTCATAACTGTAGTGATGTTAAATACTAAAGTTGAAGAAAATATGTAAGCACTGTATTCTGTCCCCAGGGCCTGTAGCTGCAAATATGGCTCTGTGAGATGCTGGATCTCTTTACCTTACTTACAATTGGCGACGATCGCAGATAGCTTAACTCAGCTGCCGGCACACATTGTTATGAAGAATCCAGAAGAGACTTTGATTTCTTTAAGAATTCTTGTTGAATGCATACAAACAGCAGCAGGTAAAAAAGACTTTCTTCAGACAGACTGAAAACACATGTGATTCTGATAAAACCAAGATGGAGAATGAAACACAGGAGAAAGAAGAAGGAAATGACATCATACCAGAAGAGGGAGACAGCGAGACAAAAGGGACAAACTTGATGTAAAGGGAGGATTTCAGCTATGCAAACACAGGGACACAAACCAATAGTAAACAATATGAGAGACTGCAATACAGCATGTAAAATACACAGGACAGTCTGTAAATTGTCTCATTCATGGGACATAACACACTGTGAGAATTTTCATGAACAGGGTACTGCACCTCAATAGGTGTAAAGGCATTCATGCACTGTGTGATTGTGATGCAGTATGTATATGAAGAGGGCTGGATGATTAGCCTTGAGGAGGCAAAGAAATACACCAGCATGTAAATGTTGTGCCTGATTGTGGACTGCTCAGACAGGAAACAAACCCAGATGACCATTTCACATTCGCTTCTTCCTTAGGGGGTACGGAGTATCTGATAGGTGTCCCTATTGTCGATCTGCCAAATCACCACATTATTCCCCTTGTTTGCTGGTTTAATATCAACATCATCAAGAGATTGAAGCGCTTTGAGAACCTTCATTTGTAGTGCTGTAAGATTATCATTAGCAATATCCATAGGTTTTTTTTAAGCTCTTCAATTGCCAATTCACAACAAAAAATGAACCTGTGGACAAACAAGGAAGGAAAGGTCAATGATCTTGATACAACCGTTTGTAGGAACACTCCTTCTAATTCACATATAAAAAAAGGCCACAAAAACACAAGTAAAAAAATGCCAGTAACCTAAATTACATAATAGACGCAGAAATGGTGTAGAAATTCTGCAACATCAAAAACTGACCAAAAGCTCATTGTGGGAACATAACCTTAGGATACATTACATATACCGTATGTGTGATCCTGGACTTAAATGTTGCACCAAATGTAAAGTATGTGTTATGGATTTTTCGTCATCCATCATTATAAATCTGTTTCGTATTTACTTCTGGCTTGCTCATTACTTTTTTCCATTTCTAAAGACATATTCATTTGGTCACAAGAGCTAAACCTACACTCTAATGACTTTTCCAGGATGAAAGGATAAAATATCGCTCTTTCAACACTATAAAGAGGTAAGAATTACGTGGTAAAACAAATATTTAAATTCACGTATAAATAGTATAAGTAGTCATATTAATGACCTGCCATTGTCACTTCTTTAGATTCATATTATTTTTAGAGTTTTATTTTGCTCTTACTAACATATCATTTCATTTATAGATGCTATTCATAGATTAAACCAACTTAACTTAAAACATTGAAAAGATAAAAAAAAGTAATGAAAAGTTTATATACAGCATAAACAATTAATGGAGTTTTCCAAATTTGTACTATTTTCTGAGTGGCCAATCACTTGAAAAAAAAATAAAAAATATTCTAATTTTTGAAGCATAGCTGCACTTTCAGAAAACTTTTAGCATGTCATTCAGACACGTCTAAAGTTTTAACTTGTTGAGGTTTGGGTGTCAATCGCTAAAACAAATTAGCAAAGCAGTCAGCTATGGTGTGTTCCCGTCCAACGCAGAACACAACTCCGTACACTTTCCACTGAGACTATCTATACTATAGTATTTGAGAACAGTGTTCAGCTGAGTTGTTCTGCACCTATGTTTTAGGAAACCAAGTGAATCTCAGCACTAAGACCCTCACTGATCAAAAGTTATGCTAAGCTAAACTTTACGCTACTGACTCAATTCATCAAAGTGTCTACGCCAGGATTTTGAAATACAACGCATTGGAAAATCTCAAAATGTTGGCGCAACATGAAGTTGCACAAAAAAAACAAAATTGTGTCTTTTGGCGTTTTCACACCAGCTCAGCCAAAGTCAATGGCGCTAGGGAGGAGCCAGCACAAGAAGAAGTGTGGAAACGCCTGTCTGAGAAATTCATCAGAAGTAGCGGCATACATTACACCAGTTACTCCAGTCCCTGACTGGAGTAACATTTGTGGTGATGTGCACAGATGCACATCTTATTTCTGCATGCCCATCATTAAAAATGGATTATGAAATGCCTGTCTTAATGAAATAGGTCTATAATTTTTGTTTTTTCATTAATCCGCCTGCTTGTTTTATAGAAGTTTTAAAATAGTAACCATCCATGCTGTCTCATTGCTTCGTGACAATAGCAATGCGTTTCAAACCATTCATACCCAGTCAGAGACATGAAGTTACTGGATATAGCTGCAAGGTGTTGTATAATTGATACCTACCTCCAAACCCTGCCTTGTATATCTTTGAAGATTATCGCCAATATCTGCATGGCACTGACTGGGTGAGACAGGTTTTGGCTATGATTGCTGTTCTTCTCTGCCAATGAACACTTATCTCATGATCATATTTTGCCTCACATAGCAATTACAAATTGAACAAGAACAAAAACATTTATGGGGCTAATCCATAAGAGTGTTCTGGAGTAAAACACTTAGTAGCAATTTTTTGTTGTTGTACGCTTAGCTGAATAATGTTTTATCAGCTTTCGGTGTTTTCAATCCAATTTTGGCCAGCTCTGCCAAAGTGGGCAGAGCATGAAAGGAACAGAACATTGCGGCACCTGTCCTGCCAATTCATGAAAAGTTATACCACTTTGGCAAATTTAAGCCAGAAATGTTACTCTAGTCCGATGCTGGAATACTATTTCTGGTGAGGTGCACTGAGGCACATGCCACTGAGAATATGCGCCAAATTCATTAAAGCACCAGTCTGGCATTTTATCACTAATGTCAATTCCCTACCCTAAGTAAAATACTTTTCAAGGCTCAGTCTTCTTCTTTTTCTAGCACTTATCCTATTCTGCCATCTTGTGACCACAGCTTCTGACTGACCAGAAGTCACAGCTAATGGTCACAAGTTCTGTGTAAGTATATAAGAACCTGATTCTGGCTCTCATGGACTTATATTGAGAAGTGAGTTCTGGTCTGCCCAGCAAACACTTGAGCAATCAGACTAGTCACAACTAATATAAGAAGACCAAAGAGAAAAGAAGAAGATGGCGGCTTTTTACTGCTAGCAGTGAAAAGATATTAGTGACACCACTCCTGCAGTGAAAAAATGCTGGAGTGGTGCTTTAATTTAAGTGCACCTCTTAATAAATTCTGTGCATCCTTCCCCAAAACTCCCCTTCTGTAAGACTGATGTGAACAATGCCAGTTTTAATTAATTGGATTCTATCTGTGCCAGGAGATCAGTTATATCGCCTCTCCTGTACCTGTGTGTAAGGCCGGAGTCACACTACAGAGGAATACGGACGAGTGCTAAGCGAGAAAAAAAAATCGCATAGCACTCGGACCAATGTAAATCTATAGGGCAGCTCCCATTCATCCATTTTTTTCTCGGCCGTTTTATACGTACGAGTGAAATTGTTGCATGCTGCGATTTGCACCGTATTACGGCTGAGAATCGCCAATGCAAGTCTATGGGGCTAGAAAACATCGGATTACACACGGACCATGCGTGTGACTTGCGAGAAATACACAAGACTTCTCCAGGTGACAGGAAATTGAATCATCCATCATCAGGAAGCTTTGGCATGCTAATTAGCTTGGAAAGCGCTCCAAATATCCGGGAAGCACGCCTCCATGGAGTCCAGTATGTCTACAAACATCAATGCTGAGATGTTGATAGTTCTGGTCCAAAAGAGGTCAGAATTGTGGGATCAGAGTAACACCAATGATGCTGACCGGGCACGAAAGGAGGCAGCATGGAGGAGGATATGTGTCCAGATGTTCCCAGACTATGAGGACAGACCTTGTGAGGGCCAGCAGCAAATTAGTAAGTACAATCCTTTAATAATTTTATTGAGCAAAGTAACGTGTTACCATCAGAGCACAAATTCATAATCTGTGATGTTTTCGGTAGAATATGTGGCATATTTCAGAATGAAAACTTGCAAATTATCAGCCCACATGACACTGTAAAATATATTATATAGTGTAACAAAATATGTTTTTTCTCCAGTTTCTTTTTAATGTTACGTTGCAGTGATTGATGTCATGAGATGCTGGCGCAGCATTAGGGACCAGTACCGGCGGGAACGTCAGCAGCGGGCCAGAAGTGGGGATGCAGCACCAACGAAAAGGAAGTACATATACTTCAATAGGCTTTCTTTTCTGGCTTCTGTTCTGGATCTCAGACCGTAAGTGCATGAATCGTACCACATTTTACACATGCTGTTAGGGTCATATCTACATTTTAAGTTTTTTTTTTCACATATTGGGGGTTATGAACCACGTGGGTACCCAAATAACCAGGAGTATCCACTACAGTATCTCTCATCCCATTTCTGTCATCCCCCACAGGATCCTACCCAGATCCACCATCCTGGGCCTGAATATGCAAACCCACAGGGTGAAGTACAAGTTGTGCCTCAAACGCAGCAAACAACCTCCTGCCATCACCACCCCCAGCCTACCATAACTTATCATTTTTGTGTTATTTTGATTTTTTATTAACAAATTTAAGTTTTCTTTTGTTGTTTTTCTTATGCTAAGTTTTTAAGTATTTGTCAGGCCACTTGGATTGGCCAAAAAACACATATGCTAGTAATATGGTTTTTTGTTGACAAAATCAATGTTTACATTAAAAACAGTTCAAACTATATGACTTCTGTCTGATTTAATGACGATATTGGTCATCTTCTGATTTACACATTTTATACATTATAAGGGAAACACAACACACACTTCAATAATAAACATGATGTTTAATTCACAACATAAACCAAATTTACAACATAGATACAGCATTCTCTTGCCATGGAGTAGCGCCCGCTTGTGAAACAAAATAATTAGTCAACACATCCCGCACTTTGAGTCCAGAGGGCTGACAACATGGAGGTATCACATGTGTAATAGGCCTCACAACATTTGACAACACAACTTCATCACCATCAGATGAGGAGCAATCATGAATTCTGGTAAAGTTGTGAAGGATCACACACGCGTTAATCACCTCATTAACATTTGTTTCACTAAGCTGAATGGCTGACTGCAGGACACGCCATTTGGCACAAAGAATGCCAAAGACGCACTCCACCAGTCGTCGTGCGCAGGATAGGCGTAAGTTAAATATTCTGCGTCGGTGGTGAAGGGATCTACAGGGATAGGGCCTCATGACGTGATGCGTTAATTGAAAGGCCTCATCTGAAACCAGGACATAAGGCACAGGTTCCATATTGGGCCCTGGAAGCTGATGTGGTGGTGGTAGGTCCAACTCATTATTGCGCAGCCGTCGACCTATAATGGAAGAATTGAAGACGCTGGAGTCTCCACTTCTTCCATAGGCCCCAATATCAACAATTATAAACCTGTAGTCACTGGCGACCAGGGCCAACAGCACTACAGAAAAAAACTGTTTATAATTATAATATTGGGACCCTGATTTTGGCGGTTTACGCACACGGATGTGCTTCCCATCCAGGGCTACAATACATTTTGGAAACTGGTACGTCTCCTAAAAGTGACGGGCTAGCCACAGCCAGTCTTCCATTTTGGGCTCTGGCATGACCACATGATGTAGTCGGGAACAGATTTCCAAGCACGTAGACAATACAATGCCTGATATTGTGGATTTTCCTATTAAATATTCCAGATGCAGTGCCGCATACGAAATCCCAGTGGAAAGGAAGCTAAAAGTAAACAGAAAAATGGGAAAAAAATTATAATAAATTACACCAAAAAAGCACTTTATACATTCTTACAAGTTTTAGTAAATAGCTAATAAGCCATGCCTTTCCTACATTAAACTACATGCAATGGCTTTGGTCTTCAAAATACCATAAAAATTTGTTAATGTCCAAATGTTGTATTTTCCAAATATATAACAAGGAACACAAAATGTCAGGGGTGAGTGCATTAAATAAACAAGGGTGTTTGATACATCATAAACATAGAGGATGAATACATACTGTAATGTAAGTAGAAGGCGCTCCTCTGCAGAAATACACTTGCGCATCCTGGTGTCCTTAAAGGTGATCCCAGGGCGCACAATCTCCAGCAGAATGTCAAAGGTGGCAAGGCCAATGCGACAATATTGGAAGAACTTGTCAGAATGGGCACGCAGAAAGCCATAGAGACGGTGGAAATGGCCTTTAGTGAGCCGTTGCCTCAAAAGCGGATGCACCCACATTTGTCTCCGCCTCCTCAGATCCACAATCACTGGGTATGGCACCCCAAAACGTTGTGACTAAACCCAGTTGTAAAGCATATGCTCAGTTGTGTTGAAAGTAAGTCTGTCTGACATGTTTAGACGCAAAGCAGAAATACCCCAACACAGACTCAAATGCAAAGATTGGAGGGTGGAAGGTGTTGTAGAGGCAATAAATAGGGTTGTTGATTAGGTTTTTAATTATTTTCAGGCCTAGAAACCGTTATATGTCCATTTTGCAAGGGTGCGAGAAAATCTCGCTATACGGATGCCATACGGATGTCATACGGATACTTTGATGTGAGGAAATCGCATCCTCGCATTGAAAACGGATTACATATGGATCACTGTTCATGAAACATTGATGTGATTCTCGGCCGTAAAAAAAACGGACCAATTTTTATACGTTATGTGTGACTCGAGCCTAAGACAACTTTCTGCAGATGGACTCCAGTCCCTTTATTCTTTTTACAATGGAAAGCAAAAGTTATTAAATTCAGCTTCTTTTCTCCAAAACCCAACCCTTGATTGTTTTCCATTTTAAAATATGTAATTTAGTGCATAAGAAACATCATCATTGTTCATTTTTTCACGCCAATAAATGGAAACATTTGTCTTACACTCTCTGTACTTAGTCTGAATAACTGTAGCGCCTGCATCCCTGTATGGTTCTTCCCAATCCCCCCGGCAGGTATGCCAACATGCTCACAGCCACTGCCGCTCTGTTGTTCTACCTGTTCTGGCTCACGAAGCAGCTTAGAGTTTCCTGAGCCGGCACACACTGCGCAGATCTCCTGGCAATTCACTGAGGGTGCGCGCGCACTCCCTGCTTCTTAAAGAGGCAGTCCACACTCCAGAAGTATCCCCAGACTATAGCTGGGAGGCATCATGTCTTTAAGGCACCCTCCCCTGTAGGGAGGTGCCAGAACAATTTTAGTTTCTAGTTTGTCTTCATACCTTCTAGTTCATTGTCAGGTCCCCATCATGTCTGAACCAGTACTTTTGATCCTGAATCCATCCTTTCTAAACCAGCCATCCTGTCTGAACCAGTACCTATGATCCTGAATCTGTCCAATCTAAACAAGAAGTCCAGTCTGAACTGGCACCAGTATTATTTCTGCTAGTGGTCCTGCCCATGTCCCGCCTGACACTGACTGTACCTGCCCTGTCCCCTGGAGTCAGGTACAGTGGTACCGGGGACTGCCCTGGAGTGGTGAATGGCACAAGCTTAACCCCATCATCAGGGCCTCTAGTGAAGAACCAGGTAGTCGCTTAGTCACATCCCTTCAGGACAAGCCCAGCCAGTGGCACAGTAAGTACACACCTACCAGCATGATACTAACCATTATTTTGATTTTTACTTTTTTTGCAATGTTTTTATTGATTTTAATGATTATAGCAAAAAATAAAAGGAAAATCCAACAATAAAGTCTTACAAACTTGGACTAGTCACTTTTCATAAAAAAGAAACTCTCCATAATCCCAGCAGATGTGCTTCATATCTATCTGCATTAGGACAAGAGCAGTGATAGCAGGTTGTGGGGCAGCCTACCTGGTGTATAATACCATCTATATAATATCTTCCTAAAATTTTCTAGATGGTTCATAGACTTAGCCATTTTGGGTATTTTTTATTTTTATTTCTTAATTAATAGTACACATGAAAAAAAGGAAACTTTGTAATATATCGTATTAGGGAAATCTGCTTCATTTTCCTCTTGAATTGATGATTTATTCTCAAAATTCTCAATTCTGTATTCAGTAAAAACAGACTTCTCCACCGCTGAGATAAGAGATGGCAGCTACTGAACTCGAAGCTGCTGCCTCTAGCTCCTCTTCCTCCTTCCCTCTCTGTAGAATTTTAAAAGCACCAACTGCCATCTCCTACCCTGTTTCCCCGAAAATAGGGTGCCCCCCGAAAGTAAGGCATGCTAGGGGGAGTACTGTGCCTCTTAATATAAGGCACCCCCCGAAAATAAGGCATACCATGTTCGGTGCATGGGGCATGCAGTAGTGTCTCGCTCTCGCTGTCACCGCTGTCCGGTGCCCTCCAGTGCCCGCCACTGCAGCCGCGCTCTTCGCAGGAGTTAATCACAGCCTCAGAGCTGTGTGCCGATGTTCGCCCATGAGCCCTGCGCCAATCACAGCGCAGGAACCATGGGCCAGCTGACGTCATCCATAGCCTCTGATTGTTCCTGGGCTGTGATTGGCCCAGGGCTCCTGCGCTCTGATTGACCCAGGGCTCCTGCGCTCTGATTGGCCCAGGGCTCTTGCACTCTGATTAGTCCAGGGCTCCTGCACCACCAAAGCACTGAAAGCAGCACCGTGGAGGAAACCAGTAAGAAAGTGAAAGTGTGTGTGTGTGTCTGTGTATGGGTGTGTGTGTGTGTCTGTGTAAGGGTGTGTGTGTGTGTGTGTACGGTACACACATGGGAGGCTGCAGTGAGATACTGTGATAATGGGAGGCTGCAGTGGGATACTGGGATGATGGGAGGTTGCAGTGGGATACCGGGATGATGGGAGGCTGCAGTGGGATAATGTGGGATGATGGGAGGCTGCAGTCAGATGATGTGGGATGATGGGAGGCTACAGTGGGATACCGGGATGATGGGAGGCTGCAATGGGATGATGTGGGATGATGGGAGGCTGCAGTGGGATACTGGGATGATCTAAATTCTTTTTCTTGAGAAAGTAGGACACCCCCCCAAAAAAAAGACATGGCGCAACTTTCGCAGTAAAAATTAATATAAGACGGTGACTTATTTTCGGGGAAACAGGGTATCTTAGTAATTGGAAAATCTGTCTCCACTTAATACAGATTTTATAGATTTTATCCCTGAAATGAGAGTGAAAGATCAGTTCAGAAGGAGAACAAAGCAGATTTCTCTGATATGATGTATTACAAAGTTTCTTATTTTCATGCGTATTATTAATTTATAAAACACAAATTAAAACCACGGTTACTCTTTTACATTTGTTGCTTCCACAGAAGACAACATATAAACGTGAGCATAACCAATACCTAAAAGGGTCATGTTAGAAAAAAATAAAGTTACCTGTTAATCATTATTTTTCGATAATTCATACAAAAATACAAAATTTGAGAAAAATTAGTGTAAAAAAGCAATACTAAGCTCTTTCCCAAATCCCAGCTGTGCATGTGTTGGCGTCTGCCCACGCTCTGTCATTAGACAAATCATTTGGCGCAGGTCAGCACTCCTGATAATTCACCTCATGGAGCAGTGTAACAAAAGCCTTCTCAGGATTGCTGCTCCTATGCTAACTGAATTACTTGCAGCTGGTTTAAATCAAATACTCCCCCGCTTTCCTTTTTGTCTTCCCTTTCCTGAAAGTTGGAATGCGTGTGCACTTTATAGAACGCCTTGTGTCCTTTGCTGGATTATTGCCTCTATTTTACATTTGACAGGCAGATATTTTCACATGAACATTTCAGAAATTGCTGACCAGGTAGTAATTTGGTGTCTGCTATTTTATTCTTCCATTCAATGCATAGAATGTGGATTACGGGAAACGGATGAATATATTAAGCACGCCCTGACTTCCTGTCTGGCCCAATATAATTCAAGAGTCATGACACTTCTTAAAAGGTGTATGTAGATGACCAGTAATTAGTCTTTTTATGCTCTTCCCATGATTCTTGTTTTTTATTTATTTACTTACAGTTTATGTTATAAAAAGAGTAAGTGCTCAGAATAAATGAGTACACCCCAACAGCTTTGTCAGAAAATCTTTAGTTTCTTTTCAGAACATTTTCTATGGTTTACCATATATAGGTAAAGCGTAAGTGAATTTGTGAATAAAAGTAATGTAATATTTGCATGTAGCTGAACAATGGCCCCTAAACAGTCAATATTACTGGTGCGCATTTGACACCTAAGCCCAACACAACACTTTAGCTTTGCTCCTAAGAATTTCATTGGGGTGCACTCATTTTTTCAACATGGTCTTGAATTTGGATGTGCAAAAAACAATTCTTGTTTGCAATCAATGGCCTACATTTGTGGGAGTAATTTGTAATATGTTATCCCATAGAAAATGCAGATTCTGAAGCAAAACTAAATGTTTTCTGACTAATCTGATTTTGTTAACATAATATATTTATATGTATATATATAATGGCTTGTGAAAGTATTCACCCCCTTGCTTTTCACTACCTCATGACCTGTAATTTCACTTTTTTTTTGAGGGTTTGCATCAGTTCAGGTAACAAACATGCCAACAACTATGAACATTTGGTTTTCTTTTTATTGTAAAGCAAACAAATAATATGATAAAATAACTTGAAAACTTCAGTGTGCATAACTATTCACCCCCTAAAGTCAGTACTTTGTAGAGCCTCCTTATGTGGCAATTACAGCTGCTTGTTGCTTTGGATAAGTTGCTATGAACTTTCCACATCTTGCCACTGGGATTTCTGCCCATTCCTCAAGGCAAAACTTTTCAAGCTCTTTCAGGTTAGATGGTTTCCTCTTGTGAACAGCAATCTTTCAAGTCTGACCACAGATTCTCAATTGCATTAAGGTCTGGGCTTTTACTAGAAAACTCCAAAACATTTACACGTTTCCCCTTAAACTACTCAAGTGTTACTTTAGCATGATGCTTTGGGTCATTGTCTTGATGGAAGGTCTCAGTCTCAAACCACTGACAAACAGAAACAGGTTTTGCTTAAGAATATCAGGGTATTTTGCACCAAACATCTTCTCTGTTGTGAATACTTTTGATCTGGCTCCTGAGTTTTGGCTCCTTCTGGTGGTTGCTGCTGGTAATGGAGCTGGTCTGGCTGACAGAAGTCAATCACCTGAAAAGGATGATTGGAGGTCAGGTATTACAGACTGGAGAGATTAAAGCGAGGAGCCTTCCCTTAGTTGTTGCCGGTGGTTTGGTTTTCTTCCTGAGCCTTCTGGAAGTCTGCTTGCTCCCTGCTTTGTCCTGCATCTTTCAGATAAGTTGTCTGTTTAATCTGTTTTTTTTCCCTTTTGCTTTTCTCTGTTCTCTGCCTTGCTGGTGTGAGTTCAGCCGGGTCCCCTGCTGGGACCTGTGCTGGACTCTGCTTTCCTTTGCCACAGCTTATGTCAGTCTTTTCTGTATTTCTAGTCCCCTGTTATTTCAGTATCTGTTGTTTTGCGTCCAGTTCACACCAGAGTTCTGATTTAGTGGGGGAGAGGTCGTGTGGCCTCAGTATTTTTGCATATCAGACGTGTTGGAATTTTTCATAGGGTTTTTTGCGGGATTGCAGACAGTATACTTTCCTTCCCTGTTCTATCCAGACAGTTTGGGCCCCAGCATTTGCTTACTCTATTTTCTGCCTGTGTTTTGTACTTCATCTGTCTCACCAGCAATATATGTTGGAGGGCTATCTTTTCCTTTGGGGCTCTACTACGGGTCAGTTTAGCTTTCTCCTTTCTCTCTTTAGGCTTATTTAACTCTTTTGCTGTGTCGAGGCGTCTAGGGTAGAGTTGAGCGAAACAGGTCGGTCAGATTCAAAAGTTGGCGACTTTCGCCAAAGTCGGGTTTCGTTGTCAGAAACCCGACCATAGAGTGCAGTCGGCCATGCCGAGCGCCCTAATCGGTTTTCCCATAATGCTTGCAGGCGCCTTTTTTCAGCCAA
>VIAB01014954.1:53380-64923 GCA_009801035.1 Oophaga pumilio | reverse complement strand
TACCCGATACTTGCGGTATCGGAATGCTCAACACTAATGATGTTGAATCGTAAAAATAAACCACTGTTTTTCTACAAAAATGATCTTTTAGCCCCCAATTTTTTTATTTTCTTAAGGGTAACAACAGAAAATGATCCTCAAAATTTGATGTGCAATTTCTCCTGAGTACGCTCATACCTCATCTGTGAGAGAAAACCACTGTTTGGGCTCACATCAGGGCTTGGAAGGGAAGGAGTGATGTTTTGAAATGCAGACTTTGATGGAACCACTAGAAGCGTAAACTAATTTGAAACGTTCGTTATCCGTCATGTCTCTTCTGATGAAATTTCTGCACCTGCTGTCACGGTGCCAGCACTTTTGCACTTTTTTGCTAGATGTCCAACAATGAAAATGAAAAAGGACTGAAGTCTCTTGTGAAAGAAGGGTGAGTTGTGGAAACTCCCAACAAGTGACCTCAATGTGGAAATCATATCCCAAAGGAGTCTACTTAGATATGTGGTGAACACCATCAACTGCCAAGTGTCTCATAGAAAATTATAACTTTGAGTCGTGAAAATAAAAAAAAAATCACTTTTTCCAACAAAATCTTTTAGCCCCAATTTTGTTATTTTCTTAAGGATAACAGCAAAATTTGTTGTGCAACTTCTTCTGAGTATGCTCATACCTCATATGTGGGAGAAAACCACTGTTTGGGAGCACATCAGGTCTTGGAAGGGAAGGAGTGATGTTTTAGAATGCAGACTTTGATGGAATGGTCTGTGGGCATAGTGTTGCATTTGCAGAGCCCCTAATTTGCCTAAACAGTACAAACCCCCCACAAGTGACCCTATATTGGGATTGATCTAGTGTTTTCCTGGTATGTGAATTTTATAATGTGGTGGCATATACTGTACGTTAATTGTGTAGAGTGCATGATGTTGGCATATTTGAGCTATCCAGTGTACTTCAGGTTGCCATGCGTAAGTTGTATAGTGTACGTCAGTTGTGTAAGTCAGAAATGAATTTAGCAATCCATGGATGTGTGGTACAGTCTGAAGCATTCTTTTATACACAGACAAGGTTTGTCGGGGCAGGCATAGCGTTGATAAGTGGTGTCCTTGCGTATCCCTATTCTGTTACACACTCGGCACCTCTTTTGTGACCTTCCCTTTTTTTGTGCTTTGAGAGACTTCACTGCAGAAATGTAGGCCTGATATGATGCTTGCACCTTCAGTTTTGGAAGTACTGATGGCAGATCCTTCCTGATGTACAAACATTAGGGCCTCTTGGAACTGAAGGTACGTACGGGTCTGGCCTGCACTTTGTGATAGCACAAAAGAGTTGTACATGGCCACCTGTACGATGTGCATGGCCAACTGCTTGTACACCACCTTGGTTTTTCTCATGGCACTGTATGGCTCGCCCCATATTCTTATTGTACGCAAGTGCAGAATCTGGTTTGGAAATCTTTGTAGAGGTACTTTGTACAGTGGTGAGAGTGCTGTCATCCTCATGTTTAGTGATCAAGAAAAGCACATCCCTCTTGTCTTTGTACTTGACCACCAGTATGTTGTTGCTACATTGGGCTTTGCTCTCGCCCTTCCAGAGCAGCTGCCCAATTTGCATCTTAGCGATCTGATTTTTGCGGACAGTACCACAAGCTACACTACCTCTTGCAGAGAGGGACTTGAACAGTGGGATACTGGTAAAAGTTATCTACATAGAGGTGATAACCTTGATCAGTAATGGCTGCACCAAATCTCACAAAATTTTCCCACTCACTCCAAAGACAGGGGGGCATTCAGGGGGTTGAATCCAGGTGTCCTTCCCTTCATAAATCTTAAACTTGTGGGTGTACCCTGAGGAACTCTGACACAGTTTGTACAGCTTAATTCTGTAACTGGCTCTCTTACTGGGCAGATATAGCTGAAATTTGAGCCTCCCCTTGAAATGGATTAGGGATTAATCCACACAAATGTCTCTTTGGGGCACGTACACTTCAGCAAACTCATTGCTGAAGTAATCAATGACCAGCCAAACTTTGAAAAGTCAATCAAAGTTGCTGTCATCTCGGGGAAGACAATGCAAACATTTGTGAATGGCCTCTAATCGTTTTTGTGGTATAGCCATGTGGAACACTGGAGTGTTATACAAAACATCAACACTCCAATATTGCCAAATTTCAGGCCTTTACAATCTCCATGTGAAGGACCAGGCCCCAAAACTTCATCTTTTCTACTGCGTCTACGGAAGTTCAGTAAGAAAATGTTGAAGGGCAGTTTTGTGCCTAAAATTGCTGGGCGTACAGATTTGTTTGAGCCACCGTGAGGTTTACAAAATCCTCAGAGGAAAAAAACTTTGAAAAGGTCTATTTCTGTGAGGTACTTGGTATCAAATTGGATTCCTGACTGCTCCAGAATTTCAGGAATCAGTGGTTCATAATCTTCGAGAGGTAAGGTCAATATAATGTCAGAAATGGTGGTTGCTGGTTCAGTTTCTGTCCTGAGGCGTGTATGTGGCAGTTCGGTATCACTTGAGGAAGAAGATGGGAGAACGTAAATTAAGATATACTGGAGAGTGGGGGAGAGTAAATGCTTATGAATTGAGACTGGGTGATGGGAGAGTGTAAATGATTATGAATTGAGACTGGAAGTTGTGGGAGAGTATATTATTATGAATTGAGTCTGGGAAGTGGGGAGAAAAAATAATTTTGAATAGAGACTGGGGATGGGAGAGATTAAATGATTAGGAATTGAAACTGTGGGATGGGGAGAGTAAATGATTATGAATTGAGACTGGGGATGGAGTCCAGAAAATGATTGTGAATTGAAACTGGGGGTTGGGAGCAGCAAATGATGATTTGAGGGTGTGGTGTGGGGGGAGAGCAAATAATGATGAATGGAGGGTGGATAAGAGCAAATAATGAATTGAAAGGGGGTTATTGTGCAGGGCAGAACTATGTCGCTTTTTTCTTCATCTGACATAGTGTAGAAGTTAGGGAAAAAGTGGGGAATGTGCTCTATAAGTTGTGCTTTAGAAAACTTACATTCTGCAGAGTCGAGTCCTAGATGGAAAAAGTGATGGCAGTCTGCTTAGGATGAAGAAGAAAAACGAAGATGAAGTACTTAAATTAGAGATGTCATTGGTGAGTCAGTGTGCTACCTGTACATTTACACAATACGCTATTTATAATTTACAGAACTCCTGTGCATAATGGCACTGGCGATCCCCATATTACCTGTACACTATATGCACAGCTCATGTATAATGATCAATGTATAACCACACAGGTGATCACTGTGTTACCTGTACACTTTATACAGAGCTCATATCTATTATGTCGCTGGTGATCACTGTAATACCTGTACACTAACACGAAATACAGAGCTCCTGTGTGTAATTTTACTGGTGAGTCAGGGTGTTACCTGTACACTGACACTATATAGAGAGCTGCTGTATATAAAGTGACTGGAGATCACTGTATTACCTGTACAGTATATGCAGAGCTCATGTGTATAATGTCACTGTTGACCACTGAACTACCTGTACACTGACATTATATACAGAGCTCCTGTATATAATATCACTGGTGCGTCACTGTATTACCTGTACACTGACACTACACACTGTATAGTATGTATAGAACTCCTGTGTAGTGATGGGCGAATCCCTGGATGTCCGGGTCTGGTGGGTTCGTTCGAACATTTACAAAAACTTTGATTAGGGTACCAGAACTGTACCTGAACCCAGACCCCATTCAGATGAATGGGGGCATGCACATCCATAGTTTAATACTCTGTCATCTGCATGATGGCAAACTCTTCCTCTGATCGGCGGTAAGATCATTACCAGCTTTTGGAGAGTTCCTTTGGTTGCGATTCCTACACTGTCAGATGACAGTGTGAGCCAGCAGCTGTGATCGACGGAGTTTACCTCCGGTCACAGAGGCGTCGACTGATGAGATCGTACTACACCTATCAGCCTATGTCTGTTGCCGCTAATTACAAAGGAGCCGTTAATAGATGCACCTTTATTGGGGTGGCTGCAGACTGCTATTTTTAGCCTGGAGGAGCAATATCCATGGCCCCTTACCAGCCCAAGAATACCAGTCCTTAGCTGTCTGCTTTAGCTTGCCTAGTTGTCAAAAATGGGGGACCACATGACATTTTTTAAAATTATTTATTTAAATAATTTAAAAAAAAAGGCCTGGGGACCCTTTTATTCTTGATAACCAGCCATGGGTTGCAGCCCACTTGTAATCAAAAATAGAACAGACCCTACATAATTTTTTTAAATGTATTTATTTATAGTGCAGGCATAGGCTGCTGAATACTCCCATCAGCAGTGCCTGCTCTCGCTGTTATTAAAGACAGCAGGCATAGGCTGATGGGAGTTGTACTCTCATCAGCCAACACTTTTATGATCGGTGATACATTTTTTACTGCAAGTCACAGATGCTGTGCTCACGCTATCCTCTGACAGCATAGGAAATGCAGCTCTTTGACCTGTGTTAATAATCTTCCTATCATAGGAAGTGTTTGGCGCACACTTATGCAAATGAAAGCATGGAAAACAATGGATGCCAGGCCCCCCTTTCATCTGAATGGAGTTCGGGTACTGTTCTGGTACCTGAACAGAACTTTTTTTAAATGTCCTACCCAACCCGCTGTACTCGAACATGAAGGGGTTCGGCCATCACTAAATATTTGTATTGTTTTTTTTTATATTAATGATCATTATTCAGTCACTGTGGAGAAGTCATATGTGGTCTGGTCATGGTGTCATGGTATTTGTTCCTTGTATGTGCTATTATTCAGTCACTATCTGGTAGTAGTATGAGATCTGGTCATGGAATGACAGTATTTGTTCCTTTTATGTGGTATTATTTGTTCATTATGTGGTGGTGGTAATATGTGGTCTAATCATGGTGTGGCAGTATTTGTCGCTTGTATGTGGTACTATTTGGTCACTATGTGGTGGTAATATATAGTCTGGCCATGATGTGATGGTATTTGTCCCTTGTATGTAGTATTTTTGATCATATTAAAAAAAATGCGTGTGACACAGTATCTTAAAGAAAAATAAATAAAAATACACCTGAAAAGAGTATTGCATATTTTAACAAATTTTTATTAGGTTAGAGCAGTGCCATAGAGTCCACCTTATGGTGGTGGCAGATGAAAAGATCTTTTCGCCAAAACAAAAGCTGATGGCTATGTATGTGATATGGTGTTTGATGGGAACTGTTAATGTGTGATTGGTAAAGATGTGATGCAGAAGTGGACTTTTTCCAAGAGTGGGCTGTGGGACTGTGCAAAATTTGAGGGTTGGAAGCGGAGCTAGGGTGGAGCCTGGGCAGAGGTCAAAAACTTTGTGAGTATGGGGCCCTGAAATTCTTGGTGGCAGCCCTGAGCATGACTTGCATAGATGCTAACCTGAAGAACTATTTTATTTTTTAAGTGACCATAGGGGTGATTGGGAACAGAGAAAGCCTCATCCCCTTGTTGTGCATCTAGATGCTGTAGTCACCAATTAGTGTAGCATCAAGAAAGTCAAATGGTCAGGTTACATGCTAGAAAAGGCATGCAAAATAATAAATGCAAATTCCCATACTCTTGGCCATATAGTGAATATATTCAGTTACTTATATACACTTCAGACATTTTAGTCTTTTATTCCATACATTCAGTCCATTTCTAACATCAATTATTACCTCATTATTGACACTAGTAAAAACACTTTTTCTAGTCTATATAACCATAAACAATGAAAACCTTAATGGGCTATTCCGATCTTTCTGTATAATTTGTGTGTGTACCTAGGATGCAGAATGCTGAGAGATTGCACTCCCTGTCAGAATTATGCATGGTGTCCCAGGTATCACACCGTCAGGTGAGCAGCTGTCTCCTGATCCTGGAGGAGCTGCTCACTCACTGACTAGAGTTTTCCTGTCTGTCAGCAACAGGTCATAATCGCCTCACGTCTCTGCAAAACCCTTCCACTCCTGCTTCAGGCTCCCTGTTCAGCACATTGTGAAGGCAGCAGAGGAATGACTCAGCTGACTGGAGGAGCCAGGAAGAAAAAAGCTTCTACATAAATGTGTATAATGTGCTGTGTGCATCCATCCATCCCTACCTCCCTCCCTCCCTCCCTCCATCCACAAACACATCACTATAGACTGAGGTCCTGCAGCAGCTGAAGTGTATTATGTTGTCTATAAGGCTATGTGCACACGTTGCGGAATTGCCATGGAAATTTCCGCGACAATTCCGCACCTCCCTGCCGCGGGAAATCCGCATATTATAGGTATATGCACAGCATTGCGGAATCTCATAGGCCTTAATGAGTTGTATTGTGTAAGCGGTTTTGCAAAACCGCTAAGAATCCGCAACGTGTGCACATAGCCTAAGTATAAACACACACACCACTCTTCATATCATAGTACTCATATGTCAGGTGTAATGTGAGGACATGTGACTCTCTATCATCACTGTGGATGTGATGTCGGGACACGTGATACTCTTTAACCACTGTGAATTTGGTGTGGTGAAGTGACGCTCTGTCACCACTGTGCACTGTGCATGTGATGTCTGGGATGTAATGTGGGGTCACGTGATGCTCTATCACCACTGTGGATGTGATGTGGGAAGATCTGAAGCTCTATCACCACTGTGAATGTAATGTGGGGTCACGTGATGCTTTATCACCACTGTGGATGTAATGTGGGAAGATCTGAAGCTCTATCACCACTGTGAATGTAATGTGGGGTCACGTGATGCTTTATCACCACTGTGGATGTGATGTGGGAAGATCTGAAGCTCTATCACCACTGTAAATGTAATGTGGGGACATGTGAAGCTCTATCACCACTGTGGATGTGATATAGGGACAAATGACATTCTGTCACCACTGTGGATGTGATGTGGGAAGATCTGAAGCTCTTTCACCGCTGTGGATGTAATTTGTGGACATGTGATGCTCAATCAACACTGTGGATGTGATGTAGGGACAAATAACATTCTAACACCACTGTGGATGTGGTGTGGGGAGATGTGAAGCTCTATTGCTACTGTGGATGTGATATGGGGACATGTGACTTTCTATCACCACTATGGATGTGGGGGACATGTAAAGCTCTGTCACTACTGTGAATATGACGTGGGGAGATGTGAAGTTCTATTATCACTGTGGATGTGATGTTGGGACATGTGACGCTCTATCATCACTGTGGATGTAATGTGGTGTCATGTGATGCTATTTCACCACGGTGGATATGATGTGGAGACATGCGATGCTCTATCACCACTGTAGATATGATGTGGAGACATGCGATGCTCTATCACCACTGTGGATATGATGTGGGGACATGTGACACTCTTTAACCACTGTGAATTTGGTGTTGTCAAGTGACACTCTTTCACCACTGTGCATGTGATGTCTGGGAAATGTGACGCTCTATCATCACTGTGGATGTGATGTGGGAAGATGTGAAGCTCTATCACCACTGTGGATGTAATGTGGGGACATGTGAAGCTCTATCACCACTGTGGATGTGATATAGGGACACATGACGCTTTGTCACCACTGTGGATGTGATGTGGGGAGATGTGAAGCTCTGTCACCACTGTGGATGTGGTGTGGGGACACGTGACGCTCTATCACCACTGTGGATGTGATGTGGAGACATGTGATGCTCTATCATCACTGTGGATGTAATGTGGGGGACATGTGAAGCTCTGTCACCACTGTGGATATGATGTGGGGCAAAGTGAAGATCTATCACCACTGTGCATGTGATATGGGGACATGTAAAAATGGAAAAACAGCCGTACTCAAAAATTTTTTTAATGCAAGTGAAAAGGATTTATTGAAAACACCACAGCGTAAATAATGTGTTGAGGTAACGTTTCGACCCCGCGTTGGGTCTTTCTCAAAACTAACCAAAGGAAATATATACAAAAGATGGAAACTTAGACTTCAAAAAATTAAGGTGCAGTTATAAAATTATATACAGGATCGGTGGAAAGTATATACATATATACATATTCATACATACCTGGTAATATGGAGTAGCATGTGCCGTCTGTGGTGGTGTGTGAAGGCATTGGTGGTATGCAGCGATCTCCCCTTCCCCCCCTCACCCCCCGGTTTACATACTTGCTACTTACAGTTTGTATATTTCCTTAACACCTGCATCGCTTGTTCCCCCAGCTTACCGCAGGACTTTCAATTGGTCCTTGCCCTGTCAGATTTTCATATACATGGCCTCGAGGTATGCCTTTTTTCCCATCCCTCATATGGGTCCCCTGGCTTCATTCTTATTTTTGTTTTTTTGATTGCTTTTGATTTCCACCACCTTTTTATCCTATTCTAGCCTTTCAAGTCGACATATCCAGCAGTGGCTTTGTGTAGCCCAGCTGCGCTTGAGGCCACATGTTACCCTGGAGGATGCACAGAAGGTAAACCCACAAATATACCCGATATTCATTCACACCTTCACATTTCCCTGGAGCCACCAGAGGGAGCCCTTGGAGAGTATGCATATATATAAGGGTAGTAGAGAGACGTCAGTTAGATGAAGGCAGTCTAGCTGAGAGTTAGCTAGTGTCATGAGCTGCTTTGTTTGTGGGATTTGGTAGTTCAGAGGTTAATCTGGATGGCCTCATTTTGGGATTCTGGGAGGCTTCTTATAGCCTCATTGTGGAGCCATTCCCTGTCGCTTATACTTTGACCCTTGGCCGAGTGTGTGTGACCCTGTGCTTTGTGCTTGTGCTACTTTATGCTTGCTTGGTTTTGACTTGGTTCTGTTCCCATTACGAGTTCTGCCTGCCCCTCCTGTACTGCGTTGCTATCTTGTGTATGACCCCTGGCCTTTGTCCTGTCAACTCTCTGCTTATCCCTCCTGTACTGCATTGCTATCTCCGTGTATGACTCCTGGCTTATGCTGTGACTATTCTCTGCTCGCCCCTTCTGTACTGCGCCGTCCTCTCCGTGTATGACCCTCGTCTGTCTGACCTGAGTTTCCCTCTTTACTAATCCAGGGTCCCTGTAAAGTCCTGCATTCATCTCTAGCAGCAGGACGCTAAGCCCCGCCCCCTGTGGTCACATGATCGCAGGTCCTTTTACTTACTGCTATCTTCAGTGTCCTCTCTCACCACGCTGTTCAGGTCCCCTCTGCCTGAGCCTCCCCTGCGGCATTTGACCCCGGGCCCTTCCACAGTGTGGGTGAGTCACCCTGCTCAGCCGTGGCAGTTCGCTGGCGCTGGCAGGATCATGATAGCTAGTTGTTGGTGTTACCTCAGATGAGCAGAGAGGAAGAGTTACCTCAGAACGTGCAGACTGTTAGTTCCCTTGGAGTGTGGAAAGTAGCTCTTGAAGTGTGCATAGATCAGTCTGACGGAAGGTCCTGATAGCAACTTCAGACAGAGCCTCAGAAGGAAGCGACGGAAAGGGAACTGCAGTGTTTGAAAGACGGAAGACTACAGCTTGCACTTAGTTTATTGTGTGGAGTCCAGTAATGGTGGGAAAGATTGCCACTTAGCCTGGTCAAAACTGAGTCAACTGAGGTATTGTTAGTGAGCAAGCGTGCCGACGCTTTGAGAGCGGTGAAGAGAAGGAGAAACTGCCATCTACTGCTAGTGTGTGCTTATGTTAAAGGTGAGAGTAGGACGAAAGGCGAGTGGAAAAAGGAAAGAGAGTGACAGGGGTTGAAACAGCATTGATCGCTTACCTCTACTCTGCACTACCGGACGCCGGGTCCGAGCTTGCTAGCATCTACACGACTAGTTGGAGAAACCGGAGACCCTGCTGGACTTCAGGTCGCAGGGGCCCAGCAGTGCTGATGCGTAACCGAGGTCAGGAAGACGGGGGTCTAGCAGGACGCTGCATACAGAGACACTGTTCTGTCCACAAGAAGGCTTCACCACAAAGTCAGCCGGGCGTATACAAGAGGACAGAGTTAGACTTCGTTTCATACAGGTCAGAAACTCACACACATACAGGAGTACGGAGGCCCTACACTTAGTGGGATTACTGGACGTGCATCCTCCAACCTGACAGCTTCCCGGGACGTGCCTGCAACTATACCATCAGTAAAGGTACAGAAAGAGACTTTCGTGTGTGTGTCTGCCTTATTGATCCTGCACCCCTACACCGCCATATACCCTGAGGGATCCAGTCTTGCCTGTGGAAGACTTAACACCTTGCTGCCCAGTAACAACCCCTCAGTGGATCTACAATGCAGCGCTGGTCACCCTGACCAGGTACCACAGGTGGCGTCACGAATAAACTGTATATATCCTTTAATCCCCTGTAACTATCCCACATCTTAAGGTGAGCCCCCAGGGCAATGGACCGAGCTGCGCTACCCGTGACATCCCCCATTGAAGTGAACGGGCTCGGTGCCGAGTACCCCACAGGCCCTGGCTACGGGCGACTCAGCTTCTTCTGTCTCTTTTCCGTCATCTACCTTAAAGGTCAGTACTTATGTTTGCACTGCCTCTGTGCCCGTATTAATTCCCATTGTTGCATAGTTTAGCATTTCAGCCCCTCCGTTATCTCGTTCCTAGACTGCACCTCTCAGCGTGTGACAAATATTCTGATGTTTCACTGGCGCTATTAATGAATATGGAATAAATGTGTGCATATATGTATTAAGTATACATAATTTTGCGTGTATATTTCTGTATATATTCCTTTGTATATTGTTTAAAATGCCTCTTATACACTTTTCCTCATAACGTTTTTTTCATGATTGTACCGTGTATGAATATGTATATATGTATATACGCTCCACCGATCCTGTATATAATTTTATAACTGCACCTTTATAATTTTCCATCTTTTGTATTTATTTTCTTTGGTTAGGTTTGAGAAAGACCCAATGCAGGGTCGAAACGTTTCCTCAACACGTTATTTACGCTGTGGTGTTTTCAATAAATCCTTTTCACTTGCATTAAAAAAATTTTTGAGTGCGGCTGTTTTTCCTTTTTTCTATGATTTATCTGGACTAGCTCCAGGTTCAGCCTGCACCTATCCGCTATTACAGAGTGCACGCCTTTCCTGTTATAATATGGGGACATATGACGCTCTATTATCACTGTGGATGTGATATGGGGATATGTGAAGCTCTATTATCACTGTGGATGTAATGTGGGGACATGTGAAGCTTTATCACCACTGTGGATGTGATATGGGGACATGTGACACTCTATTATCACTGTGTATGTATTGTGGGTACATGTGACGCTCTATCATCTTTGAGGATGTAATGTGGGGACATGTGAAGCTCTCATTGTGGATGTGATATGGGGACACGTGATGCTCTATCATCACTGTGGATGTGGAGACATGTGATGCTCTATCACCACTGTGAATGTGGAGACATGTGATGCTCTATCACCACTGTGGATGTGGGGGACACGTGATGCTCTATCACCACTGTGGATGTGGAGACATGTGATGCTCTATCACCACTGTGGATGTTGAGACATGTGATGCTCTATCACCACTGTGGATGTGGGGGACATGTGATGCTCTATCACCACTGTGGATGTAATGTGGGG
>VIAB01014954.1:21696-34902 GCA_009801035.1 Oophaga pumilio | reverse complement strand
TCCGATATTTTTGGATATCGGAAAGTATCGCTCAACACTAATGGAGATCTGATAGCTGTTGTTGCGCAGGTGCTGACGGCGCCAACTTGCTGGAGAAGAAAAAAAAATGTCCTCCACTAATATGGCGCCGCCCGTGCATGCGCAATAGCAGCTGTCGACGATCTCCAAGACCTGCTACTGTGCAGCTGCAGGAGGCACCATTTTGGAGGAGGTCATTTTTTTTCTTCTCCAGCAAGATGGCGCTGCTGGCACCTGTGCAACAGCAGCTATCGGATCACTATACAAACTGATAGCTGCTACTGCACAGGTGTCAGAGCGCCATTTTCAAAATGGCTTTTTTTTTCCTCGCTGAAGTAAATCTGTAAAAGTGATTAAGTGCACATTAACCATGCGATTATGCTGCCTCGCAGGTGCCACGACTGGCACCTGCCTGCAGAAGCGTTTTTTTGGGTTTTTTTCAGCATGTGATGGTATTCATTATGCAAACTAGGGGCAGGTCACTGAGGGATTAGTGACCTGTCAGCAGTCTGCATTATGAATATATAATCAGAGCACCACATACATGGACCCCGCTTTAGGACACGAGCATATTATTAACACAAAACTGAAAATAAAGATTGAGAAACAACCACAAAACAGATTTCATCAACCAAGGTATTATTTTATTCAGTATAACGGCGCCGACCTGACACTGTGTGTAGGCTACTATGCACAATCCTGGGGACAGGATACACTTCAAAGGTTGTTCTGTTGATTGATTTTCTGGAGCGCACTGTTCCCCGGCCTCCAAGCTTTCTTCTTTGCAGGAGTGTTGTGCTCCCCAATGACTGACAGTTTCGATGGGCAGAATTGTTGTGTCAATGCCCTAGCTGTGCTCTCACCTATGCTGCATGCAGAGGCAAAACATCAGAGGTGCACTGAAGCTGGCCAAATCCAACAATCCCACCAGCTTCAGAGCAGTGCTTGCAAGATTTAGAGCTAAAAGCTTCACACCTTTGCCCTGTACTTAAGAAATCAAGCCCCTCTGCTGTGGAGGTGACTGATAAATCTAGACAGTAAAAAATGGAATTAAATATCCCTCTATTCTTGATAACCGAGAGGATATTTAATAAGAGGTTAATTGCAAAGTTGCTAATTGTGGGCACTTTGCAATGTTACCCAGCTATGATAATGCGAAAACCTCTTTAATGCTAAGCGTCACTGTCTTAGTTTAAAAGCAATATCATATAGTGATTCTCTATTACATCTATGGAGCAAAAAAATATGCCTAGAGTTGTAAAAAATGATATGCAAAAATAGAAATATAGGACTATTAGTATTATGTCTTTATGCCTTATACATAGTTACATAGTTCACTACTCTTTGTTGTCCTACAAAGTAGATAACATGAAAAACTGCTCCATGGCAGATGAATACTTTGCGTTACAAAGTATTAGAATGTTATAATTCATTCACTCATTTTAGAGTAGCAATAACTTTATGCCAATTCCCTTTCTAAATGGAAGTCTGTATAATAAAATGTTCAATTAGGACTAGCAAAGCAAGAAATTGTGATTCTGTTTTATTTCAATTATCTCAAAAGCCAAGGTAACCAAGAAATTCACATTGCAAAATAGAACTCAACTCTACAGTCAGACAAAGCAGAAACATTGGCTAAAAACATTTGGATCCTAATTTTTTTGCCAATTGTTTGGTCACGCGTTATAAATACAATAATTGTAAATTCTTGTTATACTAATAGAATACAAGTTTAAGGGTGCTGAGCAGAGATGAGCCGATCAAGTTAAATTCAAATTTACAAGAAAATTGTACCAAGAGATTCGATTCACATTGAATTTATCCTCTGAAAATTGAATGTCCCTTATTGACTTATGGAGCTTAATAAACGTAAGATGCTCACCTCTCCAGCCTTTCTGCTCCTCACTATCACCCATCCAGACCTCAATGAATCTTCCTGCCTCTGACCATTGAATTCTGGTCATCTTCAAGCTAGGCCAAGGCTCTTGACTCTGACAGAATGTTTCTGTTCAAGTACGTGTAAGGTTACAATGTCATAACATTCGTCGGGGCTCACATCAGAGCTGGAATTCCCGACCTAGCGTGAAGAGTGCCGGGGATTTAATACTCGGCAGTGGTGATAAAAAAATCACCAAGGACCAGATAGGTGACAGTAAGCAGTGTTACGGCCAGAAAGGCAAGAGTTGAGGTAAGTTTAAGAATTTTTTTTCATTCAGAAGCGAATTACAAAAATCTGCACTTTGGCACATGCAGATTCTTCTAGTAGTCAAATAGAATTAAATAACACATGAATATATTTGTTCATCTCAAGTTCTGATAGCTGAGCTCTGAATAGTAAGTTGACAGAAAACAGAAGCAGAAATTATTAGTTTGTTAAAGAGACTAGTAGGAACCTAGTAATTGTCTTCCTCAACTGATAACAACTTTGTCACATAATACTTCATCCATAAGCATGTCTGACCTTTCTACTATATAGATAACAAATGCTATAACTGCTGGTAGCCACATTAGCCCATTGGCATATCTGGCTGAGTTTAAGAATGCAGCAGTCGATCGAAATGTGTCCGGTTTCACCCCCTTGTGCCTCTTGTTCCCAATCATGCTTCAGACCAGGCATATTTTAAATTATGAAATATAGGATTTGATTTTATGGATTGAACCTGGACTCTCTTACTTCACAAATTTGAGACATACCCCTTGTCTCATGATTGGTTCAGATTGTTTTTTAGGACCTTCCCCTGCAGCTCTGCATCCTCAGGCTGACTGCTGGGTAAAAACAAGTCTTTCACATGCTTACTAACAATTGAAAGCATGGATTATCAGGTAACTGCCACATATATACTGAGGCCAGTGAGATGGATCACTTTCTTAACAACCAGATGTATGCCTTTTTACAGGGTACAAGTGTTGCCTTAACAGTGACCTTTGTCATAGTGATACTGATCATTATATGTTAGCCGTTTAATAAAGATGTCAAACTGTAATCTCTGAAGGAATTTATAAAACGTTATATCAGTTTAAGAAAGAACTAAAAAAGTCTGCACAACAAATGCCATTAGTATTGGTGTGACTGTAAGAACCTGAAAATTTAATTTAACTTGTTATTCAATGTAAAACATCAAGGTTAAATACAAAAGCAAAAAAATTAATTTTCCACAATAAAGTAAGATTTTTTTGCAGCACAAAAAAGATAATTTGCTTTTTCTAATGTATCATGAAAAAACTTGTTCAAATGTAACTTTTACATTACCATTAATCTGCACTGACTGCAGTGATTCATGCAATAAATTAGAATGATATTCACCCTCCCTCTATAATGATTAATATCAATCTCTAAGTATATAGAATAGTTCACTCCAATATCCAAAAAAAGGCACAGCAAAGTATAAATGGATAAAAGTAAAAAAATAGAGGCACAAATCCATTCAGATATCTGTATATTCAACCGATCTTAGTACTCCAACTAATATCTTGGTCAACCCAATTTTTGGGTCTCAGAGCGTACTGCATAGTCAGTAATAGAGGGAGAGTTGGATTAATGTGTTCCTGAGAGTAGTCTCTTCATAACCGCAGAGGTTGGCCCTCTAACATTAATGAACGCAATGACACCACCACTGCTCAACAGCTTCCCCTGGATGGTTCCTGTTATTCTCTATTTGCTCCAAGAACTTGACCCTAAAACACTCATGTCCAGATAAAACATCATAATATATACAGAAATAGAGACATATTCCGGTTCAGGAAACAACATCTTAAATCCAAGAGAGGAGGCACTCAGAACCATCAAAACACAAACATGCAAACATATATATGTCGCTTCTGACCCCATTATACTCATCTTTCTACAGGGGTCAGCTTTCCTAAACTATTTCCCCGCTGGGATTCAGAGGTTCTTCAGGGGTAAAATAGGGCCATAGAACATGATGCGATTGCGTGACCCAATTGTTCACCTCTCATGACTGTCTCCTTTAAGACCGGCACCTCAGAGTTACTTTTATCCATTTATATATTGTTGTATCATTTTTTAGATAGTGGAATGAGCTGCTCCATATATCTAGACTTTAATATTAATAATTTCATTTTAACAGGGATTTATATTTTTCTATTTTATTGCATAAATCACTGTAGTCATTGTAAATTGGTACCAATAATTATTTTAATAATTATTTAATAAAACCTAAGTTTTGAAATTTTTTTCACGTTTTGCATGTCTCTTTATCATGCTTTTCCATCGAATGCTTGTATGTTTTATTACCCAAATAGCATAAAAAAATTACACAGGCTAATTAAAAATGATAGCTATGCTGCTGAAATACTGAAAGAGAAAAACTAAAAAAAAAATAGCTTGTCACTAAGGGCCAAACTAGGCCTGATCATTAGGGGTTAACAGACATGTTCCAACTATGAATAGATTTGTTTTTCACAGCGTCAAATTGCCATTATATATTGATTCTTTTTCTACCTGCAGCAAAGACTTTTATAGTTCACCTGGCTGTCATTGGGTTGTGTTCTAATTACTAGAAGGAGACAGATGTAGCTTTACACACAGAAACATGGCGTTGTTGAAAAATAAACACTTTACCTTACAAAGAAAAGTTTCCAACTTTATTAACCCCTAACTGACAGTTAGTAGAATTAGAAAAATTACTGAAAGTCTGTTCATTTTTCAGAGCAATTTTTAGAAACCTTAAGCAACACTATGTTCTTCTCCACCTTTTAAGTCTTATATTTATTAGTAAGTGCAATTTAGCAGCTCAATCGTGATGGCCATGAATGAGATGATCTGGTACGAGCTGCACTAAAGCACTTATCAGTTTATCATCACTACTTCCAAACAGCAATGTTGTCCATTATTGCCTCCTGCTGCAATGATGCAAAACAACATTCCTCCTATTTCCTTCAGAATACAGATGGCTCCTTTCCCCTTCACCAAAACCTGGGCATTTATGCCTGTAAAATTCACCTGCATGCTGACAAGCAGAACTAGGAGGTGGACAATCCTAGCAACAACGACCCCAAATGAATCCCTGCACAATGTCAATGTCACCCATGCAGAACACAGACAAGAGTGCACTTCCCAAAGTCCTGAGAGCCCCAGTCCTTCCCACTATTACTAGGTGCACATGGACTTGAAACGCTGTGGTGATGAAAGCGGCATTCATAGTAACACGCACACAAGCCCCGAAGCTCGGAGTCTACCTAGTAACAGAAATCTGCATTCCAGCTCTCAAACAGAGGGAGACATTAATATTACCAGCTTATCCTGCAGCTTCTTTATTGCAATTCTATGCGGTCACTTCTATCCTTCTGTCCCTTCCCACGCTCTAATTTCCAGTAGTTACACAGCATAAGAATATCCCACAGTAGGCAGAAAGTCACAGCAGCTTGTCTGCAATCCAGGAACGTGTTCACAGCCTCCTTATTACTATAGTACACAGTGACAGGCGAGGGAGGCAGCAGCCGGTGCAGCTCTGTGGATGCAGCCTGAATGGGGAGGATGGCCAATCCCTGGGCTTGCAGCTCCAGCATTCACATACATAGCAGATTGGGAGCTACCACTGCACTCCCAGGCCAGGGAGGAAGTCTCGGAGAAGAGGGATACAATCAATTGTAATCCTGCCACGTTACTGTCAGTCTGCGGAACCTTCATTGTCACTTCTTCACATTTATGATACATAATCAATTCAGATCCTGCCATTTAACTTTCTCTTTGCTTAACCTTCCTTTTCTTCCCTGTAAGTTTTAATGCATGGTACAAAATGTATTGAAAGCCTGCTATTTATTTATTTTATTCATTTATATAGCACCATTAACTCCACAGCACTTTACACACATTATCATCACTGTCCCCGATGGGGCTCACAATCTAAATTCCCTATCAGTATGTCTTTGGAATGTGGGAGGTACCTAGAAGATAACTACGTAAACACAGGGAGCAAACATACAAACTCCTTGCAGATGTTGTCCGTGGGATTTGAACCCAGGACCCCAGCGCTGCAAGGCTGCAGTGCTAACCACTGAGTCACCGTGCCGCCCTTAGAATTTTTTTTTTGCTGAACCTTATTTTCTTGTCCCTGCAAATTTTATTCCATGCTACTATCATTTGTTCAGATGTGCCATTTAATCATCTCTTTGCTGAACCATATTTTTATATCTGTGATTTTTAAGTCATTGCTCAGCTTTTAAAAATTCTCATCATTGCAATTTTTTATTTATGCTACCGAAATCCTATTAATCTCTTGCTAAGGGCAGGTTGGGATAGGATATGGGTTGAACTAGATGGACTTAAAGTCATCCTTCAACCTTAATAACTATGTTACTATGTTAAGTGATCTGATGCACACATTGTTTTATTGTTAGTGAGTTTTATGATATATCCATGCAAGTTAATTTATCGCTGCACAGTATTGTAAGTTTATTAGGTTGATAACCTAAATTAGTATGTACCGTACATGCCTATACAATAAGTGCTATACAGGGGAAACACCCTTGCCTGGGGGGCAGAAGACATCTTGTCTAAGTGAAACATGCTGAATGTTTCTTTGCAGTTAGGCATGACAGTTGCACATGTCATCACACAGCTAAGATTTCACTGGCTATTAAAATAATACGTCTACAGCTTGACCATTATACCTAATTATTTATCTATGTACCTTTATCCCACAAGATTTCAACACGGTCAGTGCATTTCTCTACATTTCTGGGGTATGTTTCCTCCATAAAACACTTTCATGTATTTAGTGTTTTCTATCCAAATCAGTGTTTTTCTCATTTTTCATGGCTCACATGCTCTGTTCACTTTTTTGAATTACGTTAAACTATCTTGTTCTACTGTACAATACAGAAGTCAGTCTCATAAATCACTGATCCATCTGCTGTCTTTCTCTCATAGTCCAGCTATTAGCCACATGATTCATCTTTCATAACTCTAATCCAACTGCTTTTACTGCTAACTTCAACCTCTCTTGTCATACAAAGAAAGTCTTTAAACCTAATTAACATCATTATATGTGGCCTTTCCAGGCCTTTCACAACTTTTACAATTTTTCATGAAGATGAATACGACTTGATGCAGTCTTCTTCTGACTTTGCCCAGTTTCAAATGTTATTAACTGTACTCTTCAAATCTCTAACCCCAGTGTTTTATACTTTACTATAAAAAATGATGGGTTTTCTCAAAATACACCTATTACTTATATCAAATTTTACACATAAATTACATTTTTAATTATTCTACACTCTTTATTGATTAAAATCTCTTCCTTCTCTTGCCAACCTGGCACTACAGTGAAACTCTCCAAAGTGCCACTTGTTTTTTGACCTTTTGACTGATGGTACCAAACCTTATAACGCTTCTAAAACTTGTTTTCTTCACTGGTGCTCTCACTGTGCTGCACCTCTGAACCAAAACCCTTCCAGTCAACCAAAAATAGTGTCTTGTTTCCTCTCGGTTTCATGTCAAGTATGGCCTTGACCTTGAAGACATCGCCAGCAGAGACAGGGGAAGGAAGAGTACCAGGATCCAGGAAGTAACGTCCGAGGACGATAGGCTTAAGGGGAGAGAGGAAAAGAGTTGTGGATTCGCAAAGAAGGAGGCAACTTCATCAGGTAGCATACCTCATTGATTCTCCGAAGCACTTCAAATGGACCAATGAACCGAGGAGCAAACTTGTAGGAGGGAACCTTGAGGCGAATGTGCCTAGAAGAGAGCCATACCTTGTTACCAGGTAGGAATGTAGGGGAATCTAGACATCTCTTGTCTGCATGATCTTTCATCCTTACAGATGCCTGTTCCAAGGAGACCTTGGTCTCTGACCAGATCTTGGAGAAATCTCTAGTCAGATTCTCGGCTGTTGGATTACTAGAAGGGGTGTTCAAGGGAGTCGGAATCCTAGGATGGCACTCATAAACAACAAAGAAAGGAGAATTGGAAGAAGGAGAACTCTACCCAAGGTAACAGAGCAATCCAGTCACTGTGGTGTGCGTTAACAAAGTGTCACAGGTAGTTGGTGAGTACCTGAATCATCCGTTCCACCTGGCCATTGGATTGGGGGTGATATGCTGAGGAGAAATCCAGAGAGACGTCTAGCTGCTTGCAGAGGGATCTCTAGAACCGGGACACGAACTGCAGTTCGCTGTTGGACACAATATTGAGAGGTAAACCATGAAGACGAAGAACTTGTTGAACAAACAACTCCACCAATTTAGGTGCAGAGGGAAGACCAGACAAAGGGACTAAGTGACCCATCTTGGAAAATCGATCCACCATGACCCATATCATGGTATCATATCATATCATCCGGAAGACACTGGCAAGTCGGAGATTAAATCCATCGAGATGTGTCTCCAGGGAGAAGATGGTACAGGAAGAGGAAGAAAATGCCCAGTAGGAAGCCTCTTGGGGGTCTTATTGCGAGCATACGACAAGCAGTGACAAAATCTCTGACATCTAGACTCATCTTGGGCCACCAGTAGTGCCGCGAAATCAGCTACATAGTCTTTCTCAGCCCCACATGACCAGCAAGCTTAGAAGAATGTCCCCACAACAGTACACGTTTCCTGTCCGGGACAGGGATGAGCACCTTACCTGAAGGCGGTTGCAACAGCCGTACCGGTGCTACCGTGATCATTTTAGATGGCTCAATGATGTGTCAGAGTTCTTCATCTTGGTCATCGGAGATAAAAGACCTGGATAAAGCATCAGCCTTGATGTTCTTCTCAGCTGGGCGGAAGTGGAGATGGAAGTCAAACCGGGTGAAGAATAACGACCATCGAGCCTGACGAGGATTAAGCCTCTGAGCTGACTGAAGGTAAAATAGATTCTTATGATCAGTGTAGATAATAACCGGATGAACTGCACCTTCCAGAAGGTAATGTCATTCCTCCAAGGTTAGTTTAACGGCCAACAATTCCCTGTCACCGAAGAAATATTTTCATTTACAGGGCGAGAAAGCCTTGGAGAAGAACCTCTAGGTCACCATCCTCAAAGAAAGAAGCTTCTGCATGAGTACGGTTCAGGCTCCAGAAGAGGAAGCATTCACCTCCACGAAGAACTGCTTATTAAACATTGGTCTATGGAGAGTGGGAGCAGTAGAAAAGGCTTGTTTGAGAGACAGAAAGGAAGACTCCGCCTCAGGAGACCACTATTTACGATTTGATATCTTTCGAGTCAGAGCGGTGAGAGGTTTGGTCAGATCTGAGAAGTGCGGGATAAAATGCCGGTAATAGTTGGCAAACACTAGGAATCGTTGAATGGCTTTGGCTTCAACAGGACGTGGCCACTTGAGAACAGCTGACACCTCAGGATCCATTTCGAGACCTGTGTCAGGGATTATGTATCCCAGGAAGGGCAGAGAGCTCCGTTCGAAGAGGCACTTCTCATATTTGGCATACAGATGATTCTCTCTCAATTATTGAAGAGCCTGATGGACATTTCTTCTATGAGTAGGGAGATCTGGAGAAAACACCAAGATATCATCCAGATAGATGACTACACAAATGTAGAGAAGGTCACAGAAGACTTAATTGACAAACTCCTGAAATACTGCTGGTGCGTTACTTAGCCCAAAAGGCATTACCCGGTATTCGTAGTGACCCTCACGAGTGCTGAAGGCGGTCTTCCATTCATCTGCAGAACGGATCCTAACAAGATTGTAGGCTCCTCGGAGGTCCTATTTGGTGAAGAGCCTGCATCCCCGAAGATGATCAAAGAGTTCTGGAATAAGAGGCAGAGGATATTCACTCTTCACTGTGATAACATTGAGACCTCAATAGTCGATGCATGGATGCAAAGACTCATCTTTCTTTTTCACAAAGAAGAACCCTGCACCAGCAGGGGAGGAATTTTTCTGGATGAACCCCCGAGCCAGATTATCTTGATGTAGTCAGACACAGCTTGAGTATCGACAGGCAACAAAGGGTAAATCCGGCCTCTGGGAGGAGTAGACCTAGAATGAGAGCGATGGGGCAGTCATATGATCTGTGTGTTGGTAAAGTCTCCGCCTCATGTTTGTCAAACACATCCACAAAGGACCAGTAGGCCGAAGGCAACCTGGATAGGGATGGGGAGGTTGCGGAGTGTGACCTGGCTGCACACGTGTGAGACAGTGAAGATGACATGACTGACCACAATGAAGGATGTCACCTGTCCAACAATCCAGAACCGGTTCATGGATGCGAAGCCAAGGAAGATCTTGCAGAAATGGAGGAGAAAGATTTGGTAGTACATAGAAGGCAATCCTCCTTATGGAGAGCCCCAATCTGAAGTTCCACCTCCTCAGTAATACCTAGGATGGAATCCTGCAAGGGTCTTTCATCCACAGAGGTGATAAGATGAGGATGCTACAAAGGAACAATAGGAATCCCAAACTGATAAACCACAGCTTGGTGCACAAAGTTACCTGCTGAACTGGAATCCAAAGAAACCATCTCAGAAAATCTGCTGCCTCCAGTCAACATCTGTATAGACACAGTAAGGGGTAGAGAGGAATCACTCACACCTAGGAAGGCCTCTCTTACCTGACCTAGGCGGAGAAGTTTTCCGGGCTTATGGGACATATTGGTGATGAAAATGGGTAGCACTCCCACAGTATAGACACAGCTTTTTGGCAAACCTGTCCTCACATTCTTGTTCATCCAACTTGATGTGGTCGACCTCCATAGGATCGGAGACCAGAGTTGGAACTGGAACAGGTGGGATGAGGGGGCTTTGGAAAGATGGAGCTAGACGGGGAAATCGCCTCTCATGGGTTTTTTCCTTGGTCCGTTCCTGAAGGTGGAGTTCAATTCGAATGGCAAGAGATAAAGTAAACCAGGGTATCGGGTAGCTCTCGAACCGCCAATTCATCCTTAAGTCTCCCGGATAACCCACGTCAGAAGACCCCAATCAAAGGTTCGTTGGTCCACTGTAACTCAGAAGCCAGAGGACGGAACTGGATGGCATACTGACCGACCGAAAGAGAATCTTGTTGCAGGTTGATTACAGGAAAAAAGTTGTGATGGCCCTTTAAATCATGCCCTTTAAACACCTACAGGCATATGGGACTCGATCTCCCTGTACCCTGGAGATGGAACCCACAGGCTCTGTGCTTTACCTAGCCAAACATGTTTATTTCACTTTTCTGTTTTTCATGCTATCTATTAATCCAAAATTAGTCTTTGATACTCCTCACTCCCTCCATGTTTCTAACACAGATGCTTATAATAGCACTCATTGCTGAAAACTTGACTATTTAAGTTAAAATTAACAACATTCACCATTAAATTATTTCTCAGTTTCAAAGTTGCATCAATTCCCTTCTGCCCCACACTTCGTCTTCTGCATCTGATAGATTACCAGTAGACGTTTTCTTTAGGCTTCTAATTTCTTCTCAAACTATTTGCATTAGTGAGAATTTTCCCTCCCACTGTGTAGACTCTTGACCATTCTAATCTCTAATCTTTCTAATTATATTTCCCAACCACTGGATTGCTCTTCTTGACACTTGAATATTTGTTTTATATACTTGACACACTATATAAACTGCTCTTATTAAAATATTAAATTCATCTGCTTGTGACAATAGTGGAAAGGAATTATTTTGAGTTATGTGAACCATATGGTATTTCCACATGAATTATTAGCTCTTGCACAGTGCCCACATTGGTTTTGTTGAAGATGTTAGTTTATTACACTGCAATGTCTGTACTTCATTTATTCAGTTACCCTCTGAAATAAGTAGATGCAAAATCTGCTGGCACTGTACTAAAAAAGTACTTCAGATAACTCCTCAAAGCTCCCAGTTCCAGGGCTTCAGTACCTTGGACAGTTCGTATAGTTTCATCAGTTGTATTATTCATTTACAGTCACAAGCTGTTGGCATTTAGATTTGAGTAGAAATTGATAAAATGTTTATTTGAATAAGGGTAAAATATAATGTTTCCTAAAAATGTAAGGAATTTTGGAGCTTTGAGGAAGCTGGAAAATTACCGCTAGGCAAATGACGCCCACTTGCTTGTTTCTGTAATTGTTTCCATATAGTTGTAATTTCCACTGTAACAGCACTCGTGTTCTGAATATTACTGTATGTATTCGCTCGCCTTTGCTTTCCATGCACAGTGTGCTAATAAAATGTTTGTTTCTACCCCGTCATCCAGGGCTTTGCATCCTGCAAATCAAACATGATTTATGAACAGATTGTGTCATGTGGCGTGCACTGCTTCTCATAGTATTTTTGTCTCTCACTGTAAATATTGACTTGGGCATTCTGTCTGTTTGCTACTGTTTAGAGATTTGTGCACATATGCACATATATGTGTTAAATGATTTTTCATAGGGCCTTATTTGTTTAGTAGTGCTACATTTTAGTGAGAGTGCAATAATAGTAAAATGAACAATGGCTGATATGGAATGTTCTCATAATTAATCTCTATCTTTTATCCTTTTATCTCTCAATTCCTTATATCTATCTATCTATCTATCTATCTATCTATCTATCTATCTATCTATCTATCTATCTATCTATCTATCTAATATCTATCTATCTATCTGTCCATCTACCTATCTAATATCTATCTATCTCTCTATCACATATCTATCCATATCTATCACATATTTATCTTTATCTATCTATCTATCTATCTATCTATCTATCTATCTATCTATCTATCTATCTATCTATCTATCTATCTGTCTATCCATCATGCCTCTAATGAAAGCATAATATGTATCACAGACCATTAGGTGCTGATACTTTTTTCCTCAAGTGCAGCTATAAATATCAAACAAATGCAAAAAGAATTATCTCAGTGGTTACTTTAGGCCATTATAACCTCATGACTCAATACTCCAATTATCTACGATGCTGTCAAAGACGCTGAAGTGCACATTAGAATTTTTTATGACACGCTACAGTACATGCTCGAGATATAATTTGTCCTATAGACAAGATGATATGGCTAAAAAGCATTTGAAAATAATTATTGCAGAGAAAACATGCAAGTTACAGTTTTTACTACTAAAAATCTGCAAATGACAGTAAACAATACAGGAAAGATGTATATCGTCGTATCGTGTTAGCTGTATTTTTCAAATAAACAATACATTATTTTGTGAAATCTGAAGTCCCATGCCCCTGTTTTCCCAAAACTTTGATTTGAAGCAAATCAATTTGCAAGAATTGCAAAGCCTTCATATGCCTTTAAAATACA
>VIAB01014950.1:39658-59877 GCA_009801035.1 Oophaga pumilio | reverse complement strand
GGACTTTCAGCCCTAATAAATGGTCTGAAAATCTCGGCTTATACTCGAGTATATACAGTAATGCCAATACATTTTTTAACAAGTTTTTGACGGTTTAAATAGCAACGAAATGTGCCCAAGAAGATATAATACCCTATGGATGAGCAATATAATGCTGATACATTTTTAGCAAGTTTTTTTAGGCTTATAGAGCAATGAAATATACCCAAAAACATATTATACTGAGTGGATGAGCAATAGAATACAGATAGAAAATTTTAACACATTTTTAGAGTCTTTTATAGCAACAAAATGTACCCAAGAAAACATTATACTTTGTGGATGAGCTATATAATGGCAATACATTTTTTAACAAGTTTCTTGAGGCTTTTATAGCAAAAAAAATGTACCTAAGGAGATGTAATGCCCTATGGATGAGCAATATAATACCAATACATTTTTGTAGCGCGGGTCTAGCAGGATGAATAACCAGTACACTTTTTTTTGCCAAGATGAATGTACAGTGAGGGTCACGGGAAAGTCTGTGGTACATATAGTTGGCCATATGTGCCAATATGTGCCAAGCTTCATACAGCCAACACTTCCATGTTCCCACCATGATGATGACTCTCCATCTCCTCCTCCCTCTCTTTTTCCTTATTTCCATCCATAGCCCATCCATATAGGAGAGACGGGAAAAAGGTTGTGTGGCTACTAGCCTCTGTTGCACTAGCCACCAGCTCCTGTTTCTCCTTCTCAGCGTCCACCTACTCACTGCTACCAAATTTGCAGTGAGCAAATGAGATGAGTCTGAGTCTGGGTTGGCTACAATTTCTCCGTGTTATGCCTTTTTCCATCGCCACCTGGTCCATATGCAAAGCTTTATGTTTAATTGTGAGCAGCGACTGTAGGCACAGAAGCGGGATCCTTGTGCTGCTGACTATGTCGTCATCGCAGCTCATCATCTTTGTAGAGTCCTCAAAGTCTTTGAGAACCACACAAATGTCAGACATCCATGCCCACTCCTCAGTTGTTATGTGCAGAGGCTGACCAGCACCCCGACGGGCGTGTTGGAGCTGATACTTAACCACTGGCCTCTGTTGCTCACAAAACCTTGCCAGGCTCTATGCAGAAACCAGAAGTCTCTTTTCCCTGAATAAGTCATGAGTCACTGAAAAAGTCCCTGGGGGAGGGAACAGCTGTGTCAGGAATTGAAGAGGGAAATAATTTATGCAGGGTAAAGAGACGTCCTATTTATGCATACAGCAGAGAAAGGCAAATGATTAGCTGGGTAGAAAGGCAAAATAAGCAATTGTAAGTGCACAGTGCCATAGAATATGAAGATTGCAAAATCTTTGAAGGGAGTGTTTCTTTAACAATAAGACAAGATATAGAATTTACTGATTTTGAGAAATTTCTTAAGCCATATGATATCACAAGTCTATTACATGATCACATTTAGTCAGATTGGATATAAATCTATTTCTTAGATTTCCCAAGTTTGTGAAATCTAAGCAGTAAGAAACGGTATTGACTGATAATAACCTTATTCAAGGCTTAGAACTGCCAAAAAAGCAGAAATTATTCCTATGTAAGTGTAAATACTTTTCTTCTTTTCCTTTTGTCACATTTTATTTTGGTAGTGATGTCATACTTTTTCTTTTATGTAATAAAAGCCTCCACCTCTGTGGAGACACCAGGTCAGTGGGTGCTCTCGTCTGCTGGCCCTCTAGAAAGACTGCGTGGACCAGGGCTCATACCACTGAGCGCCTGCACTCTATTCCTGTGGAAGAAAACTACTCAGACAACACAGGGTGAGGGTAAAATAGTGTGGTAATAATTTATTAAACCATCAACAAACAATAGCATATAGAACAGTCCCAGCAAATACCCAAGATGGTGCAAATTGCAGAGTCTCACCCTTCTGCTGACTTACCGGGATTAGAGCTGCTCTGAGGGTTCAGTGATGGTCAATACAGAAGATATGTGTTCTTCCAGTTGAGGCCATGGTCCCCTAAGCTGACATCCTGTAGAGACTTTTGGAACAGAGGAAAAAGTCTTCTAATATAGTATAATTCACAACTGTCCTTCAAGCCAGCATCCAGAGGTCAAGAGAAAGATCTGTGTGATAAGGTTAATTCACATTGTTTGATTATTTATAGTTTATCTTTCAATGTTTGCAAGTCAATAAACTGATTGGCCTGGTACAATGTGTAATCAACATATCAGCAAACATTGTTCAGTGACCCTGCATCCCTATTTTACAAAGGTAACAGTATTATAAACTGTAGGAGCTGATATAGGAAGTAAAAACCATTAGTCCATGTACAAATATCAATTCACTCTACAAAAAGAGTCAGTACTTCAGACAACAGTTTATGATTCTGGGCCTAATGATTTTACATATAGCATAATTAAGAAGAAATTATGTGTCGTCACAACCTCTCAACCAAACAAGTCTTGTATACCAAATGAAAATGTGGTATATGTGCTTATCTCTCACTGGTCGGCGCCCTGATTTGGTGAAAACTGGCAAACGTGCAAGACCCCCTCAGCCTACCCTAACACTCTCCTGTAGGGTTTCCATATCAATGCATCCATATGGTTCTCTCCATTGTAACTTGCATGAGTTGCTAAAATGGTGAAGTGTTTCACTACTCTCATAAATGACAGTGAAGATAGTATGCTTCACAACCTCTGACAATAAATAAGGTTTTCCAGAGATGGTCACACAATGCATAATTATCCCTGCTCCTGCCTATACATCACTCCACTTCTCTGACATGGAGCAAACAATGTGAACTGCTGTCAGATATATTTAAGAATGTATGTAACCTGATTATTATGAAACTCACAGATTGGCATGACAGGACACATGTGACCCCTGGGCCATATATTGTTTGCACTTGCAGTACAATTATATTTTTGGAAATCTGTAGAATTTTAATATGCTCTTTTTTGATTGGGAGTCAGCATAATGACAGCATACCATATCACTACAAAAATATAATGAACAAACTGAACTTAATTCTGAATTATTCATTCCAGATACAATCTTTTTCCATAGAAATCCATTATTATTTCTTTGATCATCAAAGGCAATGTACCTTTCTTTATGCAACATTTTCTTGTAAAATAAGAAAAAATGCAATATTATGTGTATGTTTTTCTGTATGGAATAGAAAGCGTCTTAATTTCAATGGCATGTGTTTACATGAAATTTATAGTGTTTGGATAGTACATTATCTTGTAATACTGTTTGTCATATCTGTCATTGCCATCTCTTTTCCTGTACAAACATTCATTGCTGTAGCTAAGTACCAGAATTTTTGTAATGTTGAAATTTCATTTCCTTTGTAGCCATGTGTAGTGCTGCACATTCACTTGTAGTACAAGCCAGTAATTAATTTTTCTAAGTAACAATTTGCGTTTGTACTGTGACATTACATTTTATCTCCACAGTATATTTAGCGACAAAAAATTAAAATTAAACCTGAGTGTTACATAAGAAATGACTATAACGTCAGCATGTACTTACCAAATGAAATTATAAACGTTACGCTGTTGATCTTAAAGAAGTGGTAGAACAGGTGTAAAGCCACTGTAATAATTCTACCACTCAGTACTGAGCTGTCTGTGCAGTGATTGGCAGCTCAGGTGTCCAGTCTGGTACGGGGGCGTGCTGAGCTGTCTGTGCAGTGATTGAAAGCTTATTTGTCCAGTCTGGCACAACGCCGTGCTGACCAGTCTGAGTTTTATTGACAACTCAGCCATCCAATCTGAGATTGGAAGGTTCTGAGCTCTCATCAGGTGCTTCTGGTTCCCTTGACTGTTGAGCTATTTAAGTGAGCCGTAGCTTATGCTAAGTCTGGTTGGTTTATGCTGTGCCTTGTACTTTGCTTGTTGATGCATCACTGCCTGACCTTGGACCTCTTTCTGACCATCCATCTGTTTAACCTCTTTTCTCTGATCTACTATATTCCTGGTATTTTGACCTCGGACCGTTATCTGACTACGACTTTGTCTCTTCCCTCTGTTTGACGTACCTTTCTGGCTATTGACCTCAGACTTCTTGACTATTCCTATCCACGGCTTGTCCATGAGAAGACACTCAGCGTCACATTAAAGCTGACTAAAGCTTTTTTTTCACCATTATGGAGCCTGTTCACAGGCTCTGTGACTAGGTGGCAAATTTGAAGCTAATAATGCAGGATCTGGCTAAGGAATGCCAGAGTCTGGAATCAATGCAATATCAGCTTCATGGTACGATGATTAGTTTGATGAAGACTCCCAGTAGCCCTCCACTGCCGGCAGAGGCAGTGACGTCAGTACCCTCTGACATACAGTTGTTTTCTCCTGAACTTGTAATTGCTATCCCTGATAAATTTTAAGAAGAAAAAAACCTGTCTAGGCTTTTAAGGTAAAGCTGTAGGTTATTTTTATTCTTTGTCCCTGGTCATTAGGGGATGAGTTCCAGTGGGTGGGAATAATCATGTACCTACGTGAGAGGGTCCTCAGACCTGGCCATTTTTTTGTCCCCAAAAGCCCCAAAACAGTATTATGTGGATGCCTTTATTGACGCTTTAGGTATAATCTATGAGGAACATGTTAGGATCCAACGAGCCAAAGATCATGAACCTGGCACAGGGGGACCACACTGCTGAGGATTACTGCACTGAGTTTCAGCAGTGGTCCACTGAAGTTCTGTGGAATAATGCAGCTCTCAGGTGCCAGTTCCACACACGTCTTTCTGACACTCGTAAAGATGCTCTCGTTCTTCATGACACCCTTTGTTCTATGTGGAAGGACATGACCAAGGCTATTCAAATGGACCGCAGAATCCATGAGAGACATCGTGAACAGTAGCTGCCCGTTATACTTTCCTGGAGCTGGTCCATTTGCCAGAGGCAGAGCCATTGGAGTTGCCAGTCTTTGTGTTGTAGAGAGAAAACATAGACAAGACATTGGTCTCTGTCTATACTGTCACTGGACATTTTGTCAATAATTGTGCAAACCCGTCCTCAGGCAAGCAAACCGTTGTGAGAACGCCTGAGTCTGGGTCATGGCCGAACATTGGTGTTCATTGGCTGCAGGTCTGCTGCTACCTTTATTGATTTTGGACTGGTACTGGTACTAAAGCTATGATTAGGGACTGTTAGTTTAGAAAGACCAATTCAAATCTTCACCATTGACAAGACACTGTTAGTCCGGAATCTGGTAAAGGTGAATTTCACGATCCAAGTGGGAGCACTCTGAATCCATCTCTTGTTTTGGACAATTTGCCTGCCAAGTTGGTAATGGGCCTTTCATGGCTGCGTATTCACAATTCTGTTATTGATTGGTGTCAAAAGGAAAATTTTAAATGGAGCCCCAATTGTTACAAAAAATGTCTAAAGTCTGTACAAATATGATCTGATAGTCTGAAGGGTCTGCTGGGGTGCCTGAAGGACTTTGAAAATGTGTTTTCAGAAAAAGAGGCGGAGATACTACCTCCCCATCGTCCTTATGATTGTGCTTTTAATTTTGTCCCTAATGACAAATTACCTAAAGCTCACCTTTACAATTTGTCTGGGCCTGATGGGCTGCCATGAAAGAATATGTTAATTAAAGTTTACGGAATGGTCATATTCATCCATCCTTCTACCCATAAGCTTCTGCACTTTTCTTTGTAAAAAAGAAAGATGGTGGCCTCCATCCCTTAAAAAGCCGACTTCCACTAATCACCAACCTATATAATCAGCTTCTGGGGGCTAAGTGGTTTTCTAAACTTGATTTTATGCTTACAATTTGATACACATCCGGCATCCGGATACGTGGAAAACGGTGTTCTTAATATCTGAGGGTCTTTTTGAAAATCTAATTCACCTGCTGTTTTTCAAAATTTATGAATGATATTATCTATGATTGCATTAGAAGATTTGTTGTGATTTACCTGGATGATATTCTAATTGTCTATCCTGATTTGGACGATCAACAGGAACATGTCTGTATGGTATTACAAAGTTTGAGGGAGAGCTCTTTGTTTGCAAAGTTTGAGAAATGTGTTTTGTCTGTTAAGGAAATTTTGTTCTTGGGGTTTATATTGTCAGCAGAACGGTTTAAGATGGACCCAGAGAAGGTGCAGGCTATAATTGATTGGGTTCAACCTTGTAACCTTGTAACCTTAAGGCTTTGCAACGTTTTATTGGATTTGCCAACTATTATAGGAAGTTTAACAAGGATTTTTCCCAGATTGCTAAACCTGATACTAAACTTACATGTAAGAGGGCAAATCTGAAGGTTTGGTCACCAGATGCTATACAGGCCTTTAAAAAATTAAGAGTATTTCATGTCTGCTCCTGTTCTAATCCAACTCGATGTCCAAGAACCTTTCATTGTGGAGGTAAATGCTTCTGAGGTCGGAAGGGGCTGTTTTATTGCAGGGGCCCAAAACTCTGACTAACCTGTGCCCATGTGCTTTTTTTCTAAAATAATTCTCGTCTGCAGAGAGAAATTATGAAGTTTGCATTTGTGAGTTACTTATTGTTAAATTGGCCTTTGAGGAATGGAGGCATCTTTTGGAGGGGGGGGGGGGTTCATCAAGTTACTGTGATCACTGATCACAAGAATTTAGCTTACATTAAATTAACTAAATGATAAACCCCTAGACTGGACAGATGGTCCTTTTTTTCTCTAGGGTTAATTTCTCTATCACATTCAGACCAGGTTTTAAGAATGTGAAAGCTGACACGTTATCACCCAGTCTCAATTCAGTTTCTCCTCCTGAACTTCCATTCTTCCTCAGGGCATTGTGGTTTCTATGGTAACCTAGGAGTTGGAAGAGGAGATCCGTGAAGTCCATTGATTGGCACATTCTGCTACTCCAGTACCCAAATTATTTGTATCTGTATACCTAAGATTGCATCTGTTACAGGAGTCTTGAGTGGTCATCTTTGGATTACTGCTATATGGAAAGACATTGCTAGACTTTTTTGGTCGCCATCCATGAATAATGATATTAAAGATTTTGTATCCACCTAGTGAAGTCTGCACACGCATTAAAGTCAGTTAAAGCAAGCCGGCCTAGGAATTGGTTCCATTGCCAATTCCAGAAAGACCATGGACTAATCTGTTCATGGATTTCATCATGTATTTGACTTTGGTGGGAAAACTACTATTTGGGTGGTAGTTGATCGATTCAGCAAACAAGATCATTTTGTTCATTTGTTTGGATTACAAAATGCAGATATTCCCCAGGTTTTTAATTTCTCATATTGTAAAGTTACAGTACTTGGGGTTCCTCTTAACGTTGTGTCTGATAGGGGAGTGCAATTTGTCTCTACATTCTGGAGAACTTTTTGTTGTAAATTGGGAATTGATTTGTCATTTTCCTTTGCCTAACACCCTGCAACCAATAGTCAGACTGAGAGGACAAATCAATCTTTGGAAAAAATTTTAAGGTACTTTGTGGCAGCTTGGCAGGAGGACTGGTCTTTGTATTTACCACTCGCTGAGTTTGCCTTTAAAAATCAGGCAAATCAGTTTACTCTAAGTTTTTATGTAATTATAGTTTTCATCTCCATTTTGGTGAATTTTCTAAGATTTGTTCTGAATGTCCTGAGGTGGAAGTCATTGTGCATAGACTTAGGGCTGTCTGGAGGGAAGTTCAAAAGAATATTGGGACCGCTCAGATTCGCCAAAAGCGGAAGACCGACAGACATTCGGTGGGTCCTGTTTTTAAGGTTGGAGATAAGGTTTGGCTGCCATCCGGAAACAACAAACTTAAGGTACCATTGGCAAAGTTGCGTCCAAAATCCATTGTTCCCTATGAAATTCTGGAAGTGGACAATCCGGTTGCCTTTATGTTGAAACTTCATTCATCTCTCCACATCCCTAATGTCTTCCATAAATTCCTATTGAAGGAGTTTGTCCTCTGGGTGGTGTCTCCCTTGTCCCCGCATCCTCCAGTTGCTGTTAAAGACAGTTTAGAATATGTGGTGCAGAACATTGTGAAATCTCGTAGGATCCAAAATTCCCTCCAGTACCTCATCTGCTGGAGAGGATATGGACATGAGGAGAAATCTTGGGTCTCAGCTCGAGATGTGTGTAAGGTTTTATTTTATTGCTATATGATTGGTGTACATAGAAATATGGGGCTCCATAGTAAAAGTCCTAAATGCACGCCTTAAATAAATATTTACCAGAATAGGCAGGATCATGGAAAACAGGCACAGTAACAGAATTACATACTTCCCAACTTTTATAGACATGGAGAAGAATATATATTGTGGCATTTCATAGAAATTTTGTTCCTATTGAAGTTCCTTTGTGTTCTCACCCATTACAGTACCCCTATCAAGGCACTCATAATGCACCCCAAAAGGCATCCAACACACACAGCATGATATCGACCTGTGAGTTACCCCAAAGTATCCCCCACATGCACAGTATGATGCCTCCACAGTGCTCCCAAAACAAAATGATGCTGCCACAGTGCCCCAAAACACAGTAGGATGTTGTCTCAGTGCTCACAACATACTATAATATTCTTAAAGTGCTCCCAACACAGTATGATGCCCCAATAGTTACTACTTCACAAACATTATGATGCAACCAGTGACAACCAACACAACGTGATGTGTTATCACACAGTATAATGCCACAACAGTAGTCCACACCACACAGTGTGATGGCCCCCAACCCTCACACAGCATTATGGCTGTACAACTATTCATACAGTATGAGGGCATGATAACATGGAAAGAGGGCTGACAAGTCATGAGAAACTAGCGCCCCATCAACTAATCAAAGCCCTCATTAGAATAGCAAATGTGGACATTATAAATGCTTTCTTTATACCTTGTTTTCACTGAATAGCATTATACAAGGCTGGTTAGTCAGGGAATTTACTGGTTCTTCACATTATTATGATTACAGTAATACCAAACTTCCATTTTTTTCATTTAATTTTCCAAGATCGGTAACTTTTTTACGTTTCTGACAATAAAACTATGGTAGGACCTGTTTTTTTTTTCTGAGGCAAACTAATGTTTTCACTCATTTTGGGGTACAAAATAACATTGTTATCAATTTTTACTGTATTTTATTAGGGGAGTGTGGTGACCTAAAAAACCTACAATTCTTGCATTTTGATTTTTTTCTTGCTATAATCTTTAATGATTGGGTTAATCAATTTTATATTTTGATTGGTGATTCCATATACGTTTATTTTTTTCTTTATTTTGACTGGGGTGAAAATGAGAGTGATTTGAGTTTTTATACTTTTTTTTTGTTTATATTTTTTTACTTTATTTTTTAGTACCCTCAAAGGACTTGTACCTTTGATCAATCTGATCGCTTATATTATTTACTGCAATAACATCCTTTTGCCTGATGATGTTGATAGAAACTGGTCTCAGGATATGGGAGGGCCATTTAAAGTTGCAGACTATCAACTGGATTCATGAAAAAGGTAGAGAAAACAGCACACCTCTATTCGTTGTATATAAACATATAATTTTTTTCCACCATGATTAAAAAAAAACAGCAAATTGTAACATTGCATACAGTGTGTACGTAAAGTATTCAGACCCCTTTACATTTTTCACTCTTTGCTTCATTGCAGCCATTTAGTAAATTAAAAAAAGTTCATTTTTCTCCCATTAATGTACACTCTGCACCCCATCTTGACTGAAAAAAACAGAAATGTAGACATTTTTGCAAATTTATTAAAGAAAAACTGAAATATCACATGGTCATAAGTATTCAGACCCTTTGCTCAGTATTGAGTAGAAGCACCCTTTTGAGCTAGTACAGCCATGAGTCTTCTTGCGAATGATGCAACAAGTTTTTAACACCTGGATTTGGGGATCCTCTGCCATTCTTCCTTGCAGATCCTCTCCAGTTCCGTCAGGTTGGATGGTGAACGTTGGTGGACAGAAATTTTCAGGTCACTCCAGAGATGCTCAATTGGGTTCAGGTCAGGGCTCTGGCTGGGTCAGTCAAGAATGGTCAGAGTTGATCTGAAGCCACTCCTTTGTTATTTTAGCTGTGTGCTTAGGGTCATTGTCTTGTTGGAAGGTGACCCTTCATCCAAGTCTGAGGTCCAGAGCACTCTGAAAGAGGTTTTCATCAAGGATATCTCTGTACTTGGCTGCATTCATATTTCCTTCAATTGCAACCAGTCATCCTGTCCCTGCAGCTGAAAAACACCCCCATAACATGATACTGCCCCCACCATGCTTCACTGTTGGGATTGTATTGGGCAGGTGATGAGCAGTGCCTGGTTTTCTTCAAACATACCGCCTAGAATTATCACCAAAAAGTTCTATCTTCATCTCATCAGACCAGAGAATCTTATTTCTTGTAGTCTGGGAGTCCTTCTTGTGTTTTTTAGCAAACTATGCGGGCTTTCATATGTCTTGCACTTCTTGCTTCCGTCGGGCCACTCTGCCATAAAGGCCCGACTGGTGGAGGACTGCAGTGATAGTTGACTTTGTGGAACTTTATCTCATCTCCCTACTGCATCTGTGGAGCTCAGCCACAGTGATCTTGGGGTTCTTCTTTATCTCTCTCACCAAGGCTCTTCTCCCACGATTGCTCAGTTTGGCTGGACAACCAGATCTAGTAAAACTTCACGTGGTCCCAAACTTCTTCCATTTAACGATTATGGAGGCCACTGTGCTCTTAGGAAGCTTGAGTATTGCAGAAATTCTTTTGTAACCTTGGCCAGATCTGTGCCTTGCCACAATTCTGTCTCTGAGCTCCTTGGCCAGTTCCTTTGACCTCATGATTCTCATTTGGTCTGACATGCATGATTCTCATTTGGTCTGACGTGCAATGTGAGGTCTTAAATAGACATCTGTGTGCCTTTACAAATCAAGTCTTATCAGTTTAATTAAACACAACTGGACTCCAATGAAGGAGTATAACCATCTTAAGGAGGATCACAAGGAAATGGACAGCATGTGACTTAAATATGAGTGTCTGAGCAAAGGGTTGAATACTTATGACCATGTGATTTTTCAGTTTTTCTGTTTTAATAAATTTGCAAACATTTCTACATTTCTGGGGTTTTCAGTCAAGATGGGGTGCAGTGTACATTAATAAGAAAAAATGAAAAAAATGAACTTTTTTGAATTTACCAAATGGCTGCAATGAAACAAAGAGTAAAAAATTTAAAGGGTTCTGAATACTTTCTGCACCCACTGTAGAACTATTTCAAGGAGGATCACCATAGAAAACATTTAACACGTTTCCGGCGTGTAACCTATTCACTGCGAATAAATCATGATGATGACCATTATAAGCACATATTTAACAAACATTGCTACATTAGTGCAATGTCCGTTACTTATGTGTTTCCAATTGTCATCATCATGATTAACTCACATTGAATACGCTTCTATGGGTTTCAAATTGTCTTTAGTTTTGCTTTTTAGCAATCACTATGACTAAGAGCAACTACATGCCATAAATGTGTTAGTTGTTTTCTATGGAGCATGCAATAGTTCGACATGCTGTTTTTTTTTTACTTAAGATAGAGTAAAATTTGGATGCGGACAGCTTCTTGTGCTTGTCCGCATTGCGGATGGGTGTTGAAGCTGTCTTTACACTGCAAGCATTACTCTAGTCTGTAAAATCAACCAAAGTATTGCATACTGAGTCTTTTTCCATGCCAACCATCGGTTTGTTTTCAAAAATTGGTCATGTGCACTGAAACACTAGATAGAATGGATCAATGTCCTCTCTGTTTGTGGTCCAACACCACCCCTGATGAAGCCACATTTCTGAGTGGCGATACGCATGGGGTTGCTGTGGGTTGTTTCTTCCTTGTCAGTATATCCTTATAGGTCACCAATAGCCTTAATACCTTTTTTTCTCTTGCTTTCATTATTTGTGTCAGCAGTATATTTTCTTGCATGTCATTTTTATATGGGACCTTAGAAGTTGACAACTACTTTGACCCTGCCTACATTGCATATTTAAATACTGCATATGCACTTTATTTTTTTGCATGATTGCACAGAACATATGCTTCTACAGGTCGATATCTAGTATTTCTGACATGGTCTACATTTGGTGTTTTGATATTGCATATATACTTTATTTTGCCTTATTGCACAGTATTCATGTTTGTAGTCTCTAGATCAGAGGTCCCCAACCTTTCTGACCTTAAGAGCCACATTCAGCTCTGAGAGAGGGTCACGAGCCACGTTTAGTTCTGAGAGAGGGTTGTGAGCCACATTCAGGTCTGAGAGAGGGTCGCAAGCCACATCCAGCCTTGAGAGAGGGTTGTGAGCCACATTCATCTCCCGCCCCCCTCATAATAGTGGAAACCAAAGCCCCCATTACAGGCATAATGGTAACCAAACATTTTCCACAGAAATCACCCCAAGCAGTATATCAAGATCCAAGGGTTCCCACAATACCCCCATTCAGTTCTCTCTCATCAAGCACTCCCAACACACTGTCACATCAAGCTTCAAGCACCTCCTCTGACAGGTGGTATCATCTTGTCTCCAGCCTTCCATACTTAAATTATCTCAAAACTCCTAAGACCAATATATGTGCATCCAGATCTGTTCTTCTCTGCAGGGCTACTCACAAAATTCACCATTTTGAGATGTTCTCTTCATACCTGTTTGCTAGATCTGGAGTTAATGCGCCAAGCTGGCAGACAGCCGCGAGCCACAATTCATGAACCCGCGAGCCACATGTGGCTCCCGAGCTACAGGTTGGCGACCCCTGCTCTAGATATTTAATGGTTGTCTTGTTTGGGCTATTTTGGCCTTAGGAGGTGAAAGCATTTGTTTCTCTTCACATTATCATTTGCACCATTTTATATGGGTAAATCTTATTGGTATATTATTACATGCTTGGCGATATATTTTTTTACATCTTGTTACAGACTAAGAATTAGACCAAACATTATAATGTTGTGGTCCTGTATACTTTTCATTATAGCTATTCAGGCTTTTTGATTGGTTTTTAAATATTCTGTTTGGCTTGTTTTGTTAATAAAATATTTTTTGTTTATTTTTTGGTAGATCCCTGCCTTTACATACTGCCTTTTCTTACGTACACTCGGTTTGTGGTCCATCGCGCACACGATTAACACACAGACCAAATATATGTTTGTGTGAACGCGCCCTTATGGTAAAAAAAATCCTACCCTTTTTTTCTAATCCCACACAACCATTTAATGTTATGATTGAACTTTCAGGTAGTAAAGAGGAAGCTCTGTGTCTTCACACTTTTATACTTTGCCCATGACCTCTACTGACTTTTTGCCTGATGTAATCTACCCAAAGGGAATATCACGTTTAGAGCACAGGATGATGTTAAGGAGAGCAAGAAAAATCCTACTCCTCATGTTTCTTTTATGATCACAATGACTCTCTAAACCCCAGATGACAATATTAGCTAACTGAGATACTCTGAGGTCAAAAATTCAATGTGGATTCTTCAAACAATTTTCCAATCAAGCTTTTAATGCATTTTGGCAACAGTGCTGTTAATTAGAAAAAAAAATCCAGATCGTTTGATTTTCAGTCTCACAGCTCGTTTGTCTTTATGAATTAGCAAAGACAATTGATGTAGTAACATACTTAACCCAAAGGGCTATAGATAATCTTTTTTTTAATTACTTTTCTTGTTGCCAAAGGTATTACATCTGCCACCTCAGAGATCTGTATATGCCCTCTTCTAGGCTCTACTAGTCTCTATGTGTAGGCACGTCCTTGCAGGCAGTTATAAATGAATGCTGTTGAGATGTCATTAAACATCTTCAAAGTCTTGTTATTACTCCATTGACAGTACCCAAAGGGCATAATTTGCAGTAAGAAGCTGAGAAAATCCAACTCATCAGCAAATTAAACTGAGTAAATTGTCTTTCCTAAATTGTTTATTTATTTTTACGAAAAATCTGCCTGGCTGAAAAATACAATTACATGTTTCCTCTAAACCTTTGCAATGTACAGAATAGATTTTTGTTTAACCCCCTCCCTTTGGAGGCAGTTTTTGTGCCTTCATTTTTTTTCATAGTAAAGCCTTTAGGCTGTGGTTCCACGATCCGGAACCACAGCGCTTTCGCACAGCGTCAAACACGCAGCAATTCCTGAAGCATTCCGGATCGTGAAAACATATCCTTAGGTCTAAAAGCACTCCAAATCCCAGTAAACCTTAAGTTTAAGTTCGCATGATGAGCTTTTCGTAAGTTTTTTTAATATTTTTTTTCATTAAACTAAAAAATGCACAGTCTTGCAGTTCCAGCAAAGTAGATGGGATTTATAGAAATCTCATTCCCACTGTTTTTTTTTTACAATGCACAAATGAACCACAGTTTGCTTTTGAAATCCACATAATGTTAATTTCGCTTGAGGCTACGCTGATTTTTACATGCAGATTTTCCACATAGAGTTGGATAAGAAGGGGAAAATCCGTAGATAGAGAACGCGCTGAAACCGTTTGAAATCCACACATTAATGTATCAATTAAGCCAAATAACAAACAAGAAGTATCAAAAGCAAAACAGCTTAATTTGAAATATGACATACTAAAAAGAGACAAAAATCGCATCTAGAAAAACACAATAAAAACACAATGAAAAAAAGCAACCTAATTTACCTAATAGGTGCAGAAATGCTGCCGAAAATCTCTAACATCAAAAACTCACCAAATACTCATCGTGGGAATGTTAATTAAAGATTGTAGTGTGCCAACATTTGCCACTAGTGCTTCTAAATTGATTGAAAATGTCGTATTGTTTTGTGCCTATATCTCCTACAGCATGGAAGATTATATATGTTTATAGGAACCCCGTTGAGCTATAGGCAGACTATATAGATATCACTATCCATATTTTACAAAAAATTACCAAATGAGTATTAGCAAGAATTATAAGGCAGATAGAAGTGGGTATAACAGCAGAATCACATTATAGAGTTTCTTTGTGGTTTGCTACTATGGTGAATCAGAGAACTGGACAGAAACTGTAGACAACATAATCATGGTAGAATTTATTTAAAATGATCTTTTAAGTTACTTTCTAGGTTCAATGAAAACAAAAACGGTTATCAAATACAGTTAGAAATAAAAGTATATGGTGACATTGTACATTTAAAAAGCACATATCCAGCCAGTGGAATAAGAGAAGATGCAGATGAAGGAAAGTCAGAAAGTTATATACCTTTGAAAGGACAGACATTTTTTTAAAAACATATTTTATATTTTTCCTATCATCTAAAATAAGCAATGAACAACTTTGCTATTAGTCACCTTTCCACAGTGAAGCTTTGTGCTCCAGCTCCCACTAATGACTGTCTGTTCTAATAACGCTCTGTTGGCTTCCGATGGTGATTTCTGGAAATCCATAACCAGCTTTGTCCACTCACCCTCGAAGCCTGTATAGTTTAAAGACTCTAGTGCTTGGCAGCATATTTAATGGGACTCTGCATCCCCAGACCATGTTGCTTTCATATCTGCTCTACACATAGCCGGACTGCCCATTTGACAATTCTGGCAAATTGAATCCAGATAGGCCAGTTTAGTACTAATATATTAATGACCAACGGGAACCCATATTGGTACTACCAGAAGAGCCTTAGAAAATATATTATTAGATATACAAAGTTACCGAAAAGTTATCTTACAGAATAGAGCAACTATAGATTATTTGTTATTAATTCACGATCATAGATGTCAAGAGTGTGTTGAAGGAGTGTGTTGTTTTAACTTGTCAGATCATAGCCAGGATTTACAGTCTCAGATAGACCAGTTAAATGATGACGTTGATTACATCACGCAAAGTTATGGTAAATGGTTGGATTGGTTATTTTCCTAGTTACCTGATTTTGGTTATTTATGCTATATTTTAGGAGTAATTTTTGCTATAGTCTGTGCTTGTATTGCCTTGCAATGTATTCCTTCTATCATAGCAATGTGTTGTCCTTCTGCTGAAGCTATTCCCTTGGGATATGGTGTTGCATATAAATGATATATGGTTTCCTAATGGTCAAGGGTGGATTGTAGTGCTAAGAAATAATTGACAATCAGGAATCATATTGGTAGTCTGTCTTTAAAGACCCCTTTAAGACCTCTTTAAGATATTATACAGTAACAGTTCAGCTCATATTAGCCTTGCAGTTTTCTGTAATTTTCCTAACACCTGGGGACTGTATAACTGTCAAAATTTAATGAGAACGTACATGTTTATATTACTCACCAAATTACCACATAGTTCTTTTATTGCTGTTTGGTGAGAACGGTGCATGTTTATATTCTTCAGTGCGAAAGAGTATGTTTATAGTTACTGCATAGTTTCGCTATTAATGTTTGGTGAGAAATGTCGTGTTTATAATATGGTAGAACATCCGGTACTAGGAGAATTTTTGGCACGTCATATCCGGGGTAATGTATTTGTCCGGGGTAGATTGACATCTGAAGAGCTGGCGGTGGCCAGCTCCAGCTCCAGAAGAGAGATACTATACTGGACAAATATAATTTGTTAGAGTTTGTGTAACACTAGGTTACGCAAGCATTGTTGTTTCTAAACAAAACATAAGCTGGAGAGGACTACAGCTAAGACAAAATCCTGTAACCTATAGACCGGAGTGGACGCCCATGTGAGTCTATAGTGTGGATATCACAGGAATTTCTCTGTCTTCGCCGTTTCGCTTCTCACCGTTGACGCTTCTGGACGGATGACATTGCTATTCCCGGTGAAGTTTTGCTTTTTGCTTATGTAGTGTGCAATGTAAGTACTTTACCTTTGTGGCTTATATTATGCAAATGTGTACGCAGTATCACACTATTTCCTGTTTTTTGTAATCATTTTATTGTTGTAATAAAATTAATCGCCTTCTTTAAAGCCGTATCTGAGCCCTTTAAGTACTTGGCAAAACAGCCAGACAAGCAAAGAATCATCCAGCCCCTGCTGTCTGCTGTCCTCTAACACCTATTTGGCTCCTGTAATTCTACCCCCTTCCTTTCTGATCTTTCTGTCAATGCTGAAGAGCTAGCATAAGGGAGGAGGAGTGTGCTGTTCCTCCATAGAAGGAAGGAGTGATGGCCAGATAGATGTACAAACCTAAAGTCCAACCCCAGCGTTGCCAAGTTGGGGAGGAATCCTATAGTCTACCCTTCTGTACCGCCTGCCCCTATGACCACATATTGGCCCTCTTATATGGAGGCCCTGCAGTTTTGCTCCACTGTGCAATAATATTACTAAGTTATCTAAAACTTGTAGTACCTCCATAATGCACTGTGTGATCATTTATTGAAAAGTTACAACATTTAGGCTAACGTCCTATAATTAATTTTTGTCCAATTTTTAAAAGAAAAAAAAGGTTTTGGTACCATGTTAGCCAGTTGAATATAGATTGATTGTTCTCAGTGGGAGCAATAAAATAATAATCTTGTAGTTATTATACCTTTTAATGGCTAACAAAATTAAAATAAGAGATGTGACAAAGCAAGCTTTTGACACAACGTAGGTCTCTTCATCAAGCATGTTGCATTCTATACCATGCCTGATGAAGGGACCTAATTAGTCTCAAAAACTTGCTCATGCCCACTGTGCTTTTTTTATCCAGTGTAAACTATGTTTTTGAATTCTGCAATATGTCACTGCCATTTGCGGTAAATATGCGTTTTAATTGTGGATTTTCCCTAAAGACTTGAATCAGATGAGGAAATTCCACAGGTAAATTTCACATATGGATTTATAGTCCATTTCTGCAGCAGAAACAAGGTAAATGCATGTAATTAATCTGCACATGACATTATCAATGAAGTTTTATCAAAAGTAAGTAACGGGAAGTACACAAGCAAAGCTTCTTTTTTTTTAAAAACGTGATTTTTTTAAAAGGAGACACAAACAGCTGAAAAATAAAAATGCAATTCAGCTGATTAGTGCAGAAATGCTCCTGAAAATCTGCAACATCAAAAATGCACCAGATACTCATCGTGGAAATTTAGCCTTAAAGGGATTTTCCCACAAAGTACATTTTAATCAACAGATCTTGGAATAAAAATAATTTCCACAATTGGATGTGTTAAAAAATGTAACGGTGCTGAGATAATCTTATAAATGCGCCCCTGCTGTGTACTGTGTAATGTCTGTGTCTGACCGTGCAGAGACATGGTCTGATAACTAGTGTTGAGCTCAAGTGCTCTTTACTCGGGTTTGATGAGGGTGCTCGGGTATGCACCAAGTATCACGGGTGCTCGAATGAGATGTTCGTGTCCCCACGGCTACAAGTTTCGCTGCTGTTAGACAGCCACAAAACAAGTGGGGACTGTCTGTGTTTGTCAGGCAATCACCGCATGTTTTGTAGCTGTCTAAAAGCCATGGAACATGCTGCCACGGGGGCGCGAAAATCTCATCTCCCATTCTACTTAGTACATACCCAAACATCCTCTCCAAACTTGAGTAAGGAGCACTTGCACACAACACTACAGATCATACCACAGCTGGGGAGGAAGCAAAATAGAGTATACAGATGGCACATGCTTTTCTGCATTTACCGCATGTATGGGTGCAGCCTCCCTTCCCTTGAGCAAGGCATTACATTTTAATAGCTTCCCATATGCTGTGTGTCCATATTCGTGACCCGATCCTGATCAGCCCTTATTTCCAAGGACGGTATGCTAGAGGTTAGGACCATCCCAAACTTGGGTACATCTTGGCGCTGATCGGATGGCTTTTATGCTTTTTTTTTTTAATCAAAAAACGGTGTTTGGGTACTTAGTAATGTTATTTAAATGCACTATTGCTTTTACTTATTTACTTACAGCAGGGTATATGTTTTTTAGTTTATTGTCTTAGGTTTTGCCTGTTTAATGGCCAATGTGAATATGCTCCTATTTCGCATGCATGCCAACTTATATTCCAGTTCATTTTTTTCAGTTTAGTATTAGAAGCTATATAACATGAGTGTTTATTTCTAACACTATGCAGCCACCCCATCCATGAATTGTCGATGTGTGAGTGGTTGTGACCTATGTTGGCAAATTCGACTGCCTTTTTTCAGCTACTTTTTTTTTTTTTAGTTTAAGGCCACGTTCACACGTTCAGTATTTGGTCAGTATTTTAATTAGGAGTGATAATATAATCGAAACCCATGCACAACTTCTGCATTTTTCACCTACTCCTGGTTTTGGCTTACAAATACTGATGTAAAATATTCAACGTGTGAACGTGGCCTTAAAGTAATAATAATAATAGTTACATTCATTATCAATATTGTGCTTCAATAAAAAAAATGCCACAAACACTATTTAATAATTAATAACAGACATAGAATTCTAAAATCTGTATATTGTTTGCAGTCTATATTTTATTAAGTTATTATAATGTGTCATAGATTTATTTGATATATAGTCCATAAATATAAGTAATTTCATTGGCAAATATTTTCATGACTATTATCCTGGCAATAGGTATAAAAGGTATAAAAACTCAGAGCATTAAATTAAATGGGTAAAGTAAGCAAGGCAATATTAAAAATGCGACAGGCATGTCCTTTCGGTTCATGTTGACAGACTCATTTAGCCCCCTGGGTTGCATTTCTTCAATCTTCTTATCCAGGCATATTCTTCCAGGGATTGGAATTAATTCCTAACTATTTCCCTTGATGTATCATCTATCAGCAACCACAGTAATAGTTTGTCTTCCCGAAACTCATCCAATGCTGATATATTTTATAGTAGGAAACTATTTCTTGCATGATCTCTCTAACAGAATGCACTTCAATACCTAAATACAAATTACACAGTACCCCACAGTACTTACAATAAACTATTTCTTGATTGCCATTCCATTGCATATATCCTGTACAGAGCTTCAATACTTTATCCGGAATAGTTGCCAAGCTACAGTTCTATAGAGACGTGTGATATTATATCATTTATTCTGCTCATCAAGGCCTGGCACTGCGTAGTAACAATGGGTAAAAATTCACACTCGCATGGTTTTCTAACGCTACTGACAGTGTATAGTTTTGTGTGGAATCTTTGCTTTTCCGGCATGATAAAGGAGGATCCATCACATTTTCAGGATTTTGCGGAATCCACATTGCAAATCTGCAGCAATTTACGGTACAAGTTAATTGTAGAGATGAGCGACTTTGCCTCCGGGAGGGTCGAGTCGGGTTTCGGACCACCCAACTTTCACAAAAGCCGAGTCGAACGAAATCGGCCGACTATCGGAAAAATTCGAAGGTCAGACTGAAACACGAAACCCAATGCAAGTCAATGGG
>VIAB01014949.1:21603-38021 GCA_009801035.1 Oophaga pumilio | reverse complement strand
AAACCATAAGTAAGACGCTGAGTGAGAAGGAGACAACTGTTGATGCAAAAGTAAGAAAATGGAAGAAATACAAAATGATTGTCAATCGACATTGATCTGAGGCACCATGCAAAATCTCATCTCGTGGGGTATCGTTTATCATGAGGAAGGTGAGAAATCAGCCTAAATCTCTACGGAGGGAGCTTGTTAATAATCTCAAGGCAGCTGGGACCACAGTCACCAAGAAAACCATTGGAAACACATTATGCTGTAAAGGTTTAAAATACTGCAATGCCTGCAAGGTCCACCTGCTCAAGAAAGCACATGTGCAGGCCCATCTGAAGCTTGCCAATGAAACCTGGATGATTCTGAGAGTGATTGGGAGAAGGTGCGGTGGTCAAATGAGACAAAAATTGAGCTTTCTGGCATTAACTCAACTCTCTGTTTGGAGGAAGAGAAATGCTGCCTATGACCCAAAGAACACCATCCCCACTGTCAAGCATGGAGGTGGAAACATTATGTTTTGGTGGTGTTTCTCTGCTGAGTGTACAGGACTACTTCACTCCATCAAAGGGTGAGTGAAAGGAGCCATGTACCGTAAAATCCTGAGTGACAACCTCCTTCCCTATTCCATGACATTAAAAATGGGTCAAGGCTGGGTCTTCCAGCAAGACAATGACCCAAAACATACAAGCAAGGCAACAAAGGAGTCTCTCAAAAAGAAGCACATCAAGGTCATGGAGTGGCCTAGCCAGTCTCCAGACCTTAATCCCATAGAAACCTTATGGAGGGAGTTGAAGTTTTGAGTTGCCAAGTGACAGCCTCAAAATCTTAATGATTTAGAGATGATATGGAAAGAGGAATGGACCGAAATTCCTCCTGACATGTGCGCAAATCTCATCATCAACTACAAAAATCATCTGACTGCTGTGCTTGCCAACAGGGGTTTTGCCACCAAGTATTAAGTCTTGTTTACCAGAGGGATCAAATACTTATTTCTTACTGCAAAATGCAAATAAATTTATATAATTTATATAATGTGATTTTCTGGATTATATTTTTGATATTCTATCTCGCAATGTTAAAATTAACCTACACTTAAAATTATAGTGTTCATGTCTTTGTCAGAGGGCAAACTTAAAAATATCAGCAAGGGATCGAATACTTATTTCACCCACTGTATGTATTAATAAACGGGGCAAGAAACTCACTCTAAAATATACCACTTCGTATATTGGAATCATAAATGCGCTAATATGTTTTGTTATGATTTTTTATTTTTATTTTGCATTTATGGTTACTTCAGAAAACTGAATCATTTTCTCAAAGGAATATTGGATGTAAAAAAGGAGAAGTTGCATGCTTTTAATTTTTTGTTTCGATAATTGGTTAGAAGTAGAGATGAGCGACTTTACCTTTTTTTCAGGTCAAGTCGGGTTTCGGACCACCCGACTTTCGCAAAAGTCGAGTCGAACGAAATCGGCCGACTAGCTCGCGGCAAAAGTCGGAGGTCGACAAACAAATGAAGCCCGACCCCAATGCAAGTCAATGGGGAATAACAGCTGCCCCCAGCCCACGTCCTCTTCCACCATACTTCCTCTTGTTTGGGATAATGCAACCAAACTACCAGCAGATATATGGTACTGTATCAGTAGCGTTCAGCTGTATACAGTGTTGGGGTAATTTTAAATCTCCGTATATATTTCCGGAGTCACACACAGATAGTCAGCATGTATTTGTCCGTGATACCAGCATACAGCTCTATACGGTGTGGGAAAAAATTAACGCTCAGTAACTGTACAGAAAAAAAGAATAAAAGTATTTGTGCTGTGTAAAAAGCAGTCTGCACATCAGTGTACACACAGCAATACAGCTAGCAGGCAGCCTGATAACCAGCGCTGCTGCACACAAGAAAATCCTCCCCTGTCACTGCACACTAACTGTACAGCACAATTGCTATCAGCACAAGCACATAAGAACTTCTCTTTCCATCCCTAACTCTCTCCCTACTGATAAACAGCGTCAGCAACCTCTCCCTACTGTTAAGATCAGCAGTAGTAAAATGGCGGTCTGCGGTCAGGGCTTTTATAGACACTATGAAGCCCCTAAAGCAAGCCAATCACTGCAATGCCCTTCTATAAGATGGTGGTGGACGCTGCCCATGTTATCTCTTTGCCCACAGTGTACATCCTTGCTCATTGGCTGAAAAAAGGCGCCTGAAAGCATTCTGGGAAACTCGACTTTGGCACTCGTTTCGACGACCGCATGGCCGACCTCACGCAATGGTCGTGTTTCGGCCAACGAAACCCGACTTTGGCGAAAGTCGGCGACTTTTGGATCTGACCAACCTGTTTCGCTCAACTCTAGTTAGAAGTAATCATGCTTTCCTTTCGTTAAAATTTAGCTATTCACTTTTAAACACTATCCTGAAGCTGCCAATTTGGAGACATATGTTTCCTTGCTTTTTTATATGTATTTACAATATGGGAGCATTTATATTCTTCAGCAAATCATAAACAAATGGTAGTCAATGGGCAGAAAAAAGTTTAACACTATTATATTTTTAAATAAGTGACATAGCACAATGCCCTTCCCATAGACCTGGAATGGCCTTGAGAGCTTTATTTAAAAAAAAATATATATATATTTTTACTACCTCCATAAGTTCATCTGCGCTGTTGTCAACTCTTTTCTGATGTTGAGCGTAATAATGCATCCAATATCAGTTCTTACAGAGAGAAGTATAGAGCCAGAAAAAAAATAGAGGAGGGACATATGGGGCTCAGATTGGGCAGATGCTATGTAAGCAGTATAACACTGAGATGGGCAGCATGCAGAGCACAGAATAGAAAGTGGCAGTATGGGGGTTCACTAAAGGGGTTAACCAGTGGGACAGTTTTATAGGTTGGGTCATTACAGACACAGGGATACCAAATTTGTGTACTTTTATTATTTCGATTTTTTTTAATTCAAATATTTATTTAGTGATAGAATATATATTGATTTTCGTATTATTTTTTTTTTTTTTACAATTATTTTAAATTTTTTTACTTCATTCTATCTTTTACACTTTGTCCCACTATGGGACAATCATTTTTTGCATCCTGATCGCTTCTATAGCATGCAGATGAAGCAGCAGTATAGAGAGTGGTGCTGTCAGGCTGCTGCAATTCAGATAGGTACAGACTCCACTAGATGGCAGTAGAGAATGCAGAACTGCTCCTAAATAGAGCAGGCTTGCAATGCAGCAGCAAGGCTACCACAGGTGTCATCAGAGTAGTCAAAGACAGGCCGAGTCAAGCTACACACTTTAGTGCAGTACAAAATGGAAAGAAAACCTCAAGGTCAGTGGCAAGTTGAGATGGTCAGTAGCGGTCAGGAGCAGATAAGCCAAAAGATAAAAGACAGAAGCAGGTCAGGATAAAAGCCAAGTCAGAACCGGGAGATTAATACACTAAATGGGAACACTAAGTCAAAATCTGAGCAATCAGAGTCAGCTACAGCAGCCTTAGGCAAAAACTATTACCGACAGCACCTGCAGGAATTAGCAGTACTAAATAGCCAATCTGAACCCAGACAGAGGCTGAGCAAGGTTAACCCCTGACATGACCAGACCGGGGAAAAGGGAAAACAGGACTCAAAACCCGGTCTGGATCATGACAGGCGCAACTTGAAGGGCTTAATATGGATAGTGAGGCAGCTTGTGGGACTCCGTATGGAGAGAAGAAGAGTGAAGGCCCAGTATTTATAGGGGAAGATCAATGGCTCATTAAGTAGGGGACAGCTTGGGGAAACAGTACGGAGAATGGACAATGTGGGAGACAAATGTGAAAAAGGGGTTCAGTATGGAGAGGGGACAGTATGGGACAACAGTAAACAGAGGGAGTCCAGTATAAAGAGAGGTTAGCATAAGGGGCACAGTCTGAAGAGAGAGCAACATGAAGAGATAGTGGGAAAATGGAGCAGCAAGGAGTGGGGACAGTGTGAAGATCATAGTTTTCAGTGAAGAAGGTATGGTTGGTATAATTTATAAGGCAGTAAAGCATGTAGGTCACAATACAGTAGGGGAATGATAGGGGGATGATGTGTCATTTATAGTATATAAGGGGAAAAGTGGTTACAATATTTTGTAAGAGAAGATAATATCAATGCCATGTACCAAAAAAGCACCAGTGTGGGGTTATTTTTTTCGTGGAAGAAGCACAGTGAGGAGTAATTATTTATTTAGCAGCACAGCATTGGGTTTATTTAGAGCAAAGAATGAATGGTTACTTTTTTTGCATGCAATATCATAATAATAACACTGTGTAAGATGGCCAATGGACATGTCCTTGAATGGAGATTTGTACCATTAAGGTTCGTAGCCTCAGTGATGTAAGCCCAGTGGGACATACTCCAGCACATATAGTGCTGAGAGAGTTAATAGGTTGTGTCAGGGCAAGGTTTAAGAGAAGTCAGAGAGGTGATTGTGACTGGCTGCTCACATATCCCTACCCTGGGACATGGTTATGCAGAAAAAAGGAGACCAGTTGTCCAATTCAGGATCTGTGAGTGGAGACCTCCAGTGTTGTTTGGCTTTGCTAAGTTCTAAAGAGCTGAACACTACAGTATGTCATGCATAGAAATGTATAGATTACTGGGAGGGGCTGGTGAGAACCCAGCGGTCATGGTGCACATTGGCACAAATGACAAAGTTAGAGGTAGGTGGAAGATCCTTAAAGACGATTTCAGGGAATTAGTCTGCAAGCTTAAAGCAAGGACCTCCAACATGGTATTTTCTGAAATACTGCCTGTACCACGTGCCACACCAGAGAGGCAATGGGAGATTAGGGAGGTTAATAAGCGTTCCTGCAGGACCTTGAGTGACGTCACTGTCACGTGACAAGCGTCACGTGACCGGCTACGGGGTGCACACTGGACCACAATTCCTACGCGTTTCGGAATTCACTAATTCCTTCGTCTGGGATGGGTCCAGCGTGCTAAGTGTGCACTATATATACAGTTTGCCGATTTACATGTTGAACGCAAACAGCTCAATTTCATTGTTTAAACCGTTTGGAGCAAGGGTGTTCATTTCAAAAATAAATCTGCTTTCTTCTCTTGACATTTGATGTATATAATTGCCTCTTCTCCAATTTTTCTTTACAATTTTGATGCCAGTGACATTTGTGTTATTCAACAATCCTCCATGGTATTTCAGAAAATGTTGTGATAGTGGATGTCCAGTATATTTCTTGTTGATATTGCGCAAGTGTTCAGCAATTCTAACGCTCATAGGGCGTATGGTGCGTCCTATATATAGCTTGCCACATGGGCAAGTGATGCCAAATATAACGCCCGTAGTGGAACATGTTATGAACTCTTTAATGTCCATTTGTATGGATTGGTGAACTATGTTAGATTGCTTACTTGTTTTCAATTTTTTACAAGGTAGACATTTTCTACAAGGAAAAAAACCAACAGATGTATGTCCCCCATGGAGAACACTCGGACTGGGTCACGGTTAGCAGTGGGGTACCACAGGGGTCAGTATTGGTGCCGCTTCTCTTTAACATATTTATTAATGAACTTGTAGGGGGCATACAGAGTAGTATTTCAATATTTGCAGATGACACTAAACTCTGCTGGGTAATAAATACAGAGGAGGACAATTTTATTCTTCAGGAGGATTTATGTAAACTAGAAGCTTGGGCTGATAAATGGCAAATGAGCTTTAATGGGGATAAATGTAAGGTCATGCACTTGGGTAGAACAAACAAGATGTATAATTATGTGCTTAATTGTAAAACACTGGGAAAAACTGTCACTGAAAAAGACCTAGGCGTATGGGTGGACGACAAACTCACATTTAGTGGCCAATGTCAGGCAGCTGCTGCAAAGGCAAGTAAAATAATGGGATGCATTAAAAGAGGCATAGATGCTCATGAGGAGAACATAATTTTACCTCTATACAAGTCACTGGTGGGACCACACTTAGAATACTGTGTACAGTTCTGGTCTCCGGTGTGTAAGAAAGACATAGCTGAACTGGAGCAGGTGCAGAGAAGAGCGACCAAGGTTATTAGAGAACTGGGGGATCTGCAATACCAGGACAGGTTATTACACTTGGGGTTATTTAGTTTGGAAAAACGAAGGATTAGGGGTGATCTTATTACAATGTATAAATATATGAGGGGACAGTACAAAGACTTTTCTAATGATTTTTTTACTCTTAGACCTGTGACAGGGACAAGGGGGCATCCTTTACGTCTGGAGGAAAGAAGGTTTAGTCATATTCACAGATGTAGATTTTTTACTGTAAGAGCAGTGAGACTATGGAACTCTGCCATCTAATGTTGCAATAAGTGATTCCCTACTAAAATTTAAGAAGGGACTGCATGCCTTTCTTGAAAAGTATAATATTACAGGCTATATTCACTAGTTTCCTAGATATTGCGTTGATTCAGGAAGCTAGTCTTCTTGCCGTATGTGGAGTCGGGAAGGAATTTTTTTCCCCAATGTGAAGCTTACTGTTTGCCACTTGGGTTCTTTTTGCCTTCCTCTGGATCAACATGTTAGGGCAGGTTAGGATAGGATATGGGTTGAACTAGATGGACTTAAAGTCTTCCTTCAACCTTAATAACAATGTTACTATGTTACTTTGTTTATCTTTTCACTTTGTGCTGGAAAAGGCGGCATTGTTTTGTTGTCTGAGTTTATGGAGTTTTAATAAACCAGCCAGGAAGCTTTTACTGAAACGGTTTCTCTTGTCTACCTCAAAATGCGAGTGAGTAGAAATCCTACAATTGAATTGCGGGCAAGATTCCTAAGGAGCACGGATTACTTAATGAGGGGAAACCTTATGTGATGACTGAAGGCATTCATAAGAGTGGAAGATCTGTAGGACGAAATGACGACGTGGTCAAACAATTGATCCTGCAGCAACAGATGCAGCAGACCAACAGGCTCCTGGTGCAACAGATCCAGCAACAGCAGCAGAAACCATAACATCAGTTACAGCAGATGGAATTCCTTGCAGAAGCGATTTGTGGCAGGGCAACAGCTCCACCAGAAAGTCAAGGTGATGACTCAAATGTGAGGAAGACAAAAAGGAGAGCCTTGCAAAAGATAAACCCCGATGATGATGCAGTGGAGTTCTTGATGGTATTCGAAAGGGCCACGGAATGGGAGATACTGCTTTTGGAGCAGTATGCTTAGGTTCTGGTGACATATCTCATGGGGGTAATGCAGAAGGTTTTTATGACCTGGCCTTACAGGATGCAAAAGAGTATTCTAAGTTGAAAACAGAGATGTTGGTGCACTTATGATTAACACTGATTGTCAGGGCACAATGAATGCTCCACTGGGCCTATTACGGTGAGAAAACCTCCCAGGTCTCAAATGTTTGACCTATTACACATAGTTCAAAAGTGGTTGCAACCAGAATACTCCTCCCCAGCGCAGATGGTGGAACAGGAAATCATGGACTGGTTTATACACGCCCTTCTGAAGCCAGTTCAGTCCTGGATTGCCCAAGTAGATCCCCAGAATTCTGATAACCTGGTGTGCCTAGTGGAAAGGTGCCTGGCAGTCTAGGGTTCCTTGTGGAATGAAGTCTTAACATCTCCATACTGGTGTCCCCAAAAGGGGGGTTGACAGACAAAAGAAGAGAACTATAGCCACATCTGGGGGTCATCCAAGGACTCAGGAAGTATCTGAGCAGTTGCTGGAGGTCCCTTCTCATAACATGGTTTATTGAAGATTTCACGTCCTAGGGCACATAGCCGCTCATTGCCCTATGGCTACCCAGCCAATGGACTGCAGCATAAGTTGTCACTGTTCATATTTTGCATACCCCATCTGCAGTGCCAACCGTCAACCTGGCAAGGGGGCGCAGGTATGCCCAGTGTCAGTGAATTGGTTGTCAGTGACTGGTCTATCGGACTAAGGGAGTTTGGTAACCCTAGTAAGGGCCACACTTCCTCACTGGCTAGTTCCTTGGAAGGTAGTGGTGGGAGTCTGGTGTATCCATTGGGATGCTAAAAATTACCCTGAGGCTTGTGTGACATGGAATGATGCAACCAAAACAAGCACTGCATCCTCAGCCACAACATTGGCTGTGACCAGCAGAGGTCGTGAGTCTGCAGTATGCAAGGGTGGCAAGGGATGCCTATCCTGGGCCTTTTCTGAGGCTGCAAAGGATAACCCAACTCACGTTATTCCCCAACTTTGCAAAAAACAACTCAGTAGAGGCAAAAATTGCAATAATATGACTACTACATGCATGAACAGGTACATGCGCGATCAACATGTGTTAGTTTGGAAATCTCCCTGTGTAAAAATGCAGACTAGTGGGCCTTGTCAACCACCTGCCATCCCTTCAACCGCATCTGCTGCTTTTTCCTTCTCAATCACTGTGGCAAATATTCCCACACAGGTCTCCTTCCGCAGAATCTCCACTTGTTTAACCCCAGCAATCATGGTTAGTGAAAACCCATCTGCTGTTATGGAAGTGGAGACTCCTGCAGTTTTTGTATCACCGATCAGATCACATCTTTCTCAATCCACCATACAATTTCCACCTGCACCTCATTCACACTCCAGCAGTTTGTCGTGTTCACCCTACTCCACTCTTTCTCTGCACAGCAGCTAGCCATAGGTCCTGCAGTTGTGGTCACCTAAAAGAATGCTTTCTCCTACACATGCCAAAGTTAAGAGCTTAAACTCCACCATCTCAAATCTATTGGTCACAGAAATGCTGACTTTCCTCCAGGTGGATACAGACTGGTTCCGAAAGCTGAAGACAATAAGCAGTCCACCAGTACCAGTTATCCAGTTGACTTTACTTCTCTAAGAAAGCTGTAAGTCTGCTAGGGTGTGTTTCACCACTGACACCTGAAGAAACAAACATGGGCAAGGGCATAACATCTACCAGACTGGGCACTGGGTAACTGTAGGGGCAGGTGGGCAAGGGCTGCTTCACAAATTTTGGAATCCTCAAGGCTTGAAGGACAAACCTCCGTGTCTAACACTTCCTCCACTGCTTCTGCCTCCTCCACTTTCTCTAGGGCCTCAACCTGCACCCTAAATCATTCCCTTAATGAGACACATGTATACACAGTGCAGAAAGAGTCTCCTCCACCTCCGTACTACGCAGTCAGTACTCACCGCAAGTACAGACATGGTAAAAATCACGCTTTTGGAGTGGGTAAAAAGGAAGGACCTCTTCACCCTTCTGCACAATTTTGAAGTGGCTACAAAGATGGTTACATATACATTTCATAAGAAACAGATCAAATTTTTAGTCATCGATTTTGTTGTGTCCGATGATGACAGAGTTCATAACGGCATCTTTAGGAAAGAAACTTCTGTCAGTGCAATTGTACATGCTTCCTCGGCTCCTACTTTATCCACTGTACAGGCGGTCCCAATAGATCAGTTCTTGCAGAACAAGCGCTTGTGCTCCACTGATGATTGTTTGAAGAGGCAAATGACTGACCTTCAAGACAGATTCAAGGCAAAACGGGAGTACCAGTAGGCGTCCGACCATGGCCATCTCTTTCCCAGCTCCAGGAGGGAATCAAAAGGGTCCCATCAAATTAGGTTAATTTCTACCTATCTGTAGGGCACCATTAGAAACATCTTAAATAAACACTGGTCTATTTTGAAGACGGAACCAGTCATTGGCAAGTTACTCACTGAGAGACATCTATTAACAGCTAGGAGAAGTAGTAATTTAAAAAAGCTATTGGTGAAAAGCCACTATGTGGCCAGACCTTCTCTCCCCTTTTATATTGGGAAACCACTCCAGGGTTGTTATCCATGTGGGTCCTGCTTGGCATGTTAGAACATGGAATGAATTCCTACATTCTGCTCATTTGATGGGAAACAAACATTACAGATTAGAGAATATATCTCCTGCAGTAGCAATTTCGTTGTAATGCATGCCACATGCCCTTGTGGCCTAATTTATGTAGGCCTCATGTCCCGGGAATTGCAGCTACATACGAGAGAACACGTTAGGGACTTTAAGGTGGTCCACTCCTCACTACTGATATAACATCCCTCAAAATGGTCTCTTGTCATTTCAAGCTGCGCCATGCCTGCAATGCTTACCTTTTAAAAATATGTGGAGTTAATCGCATTCATGGTGGAATTAGAGATGGTGATCTCAAACGCAGGTTGACACAGCTTGGCTGTCAGTGGATAGTGACATTGGGAACAATGACTCCTCTGAGTCTTAATGAGAAATTGAGCCTCTCATCCTTCTTATGAAGTTTAGTCAGGAACCCTCTCATAATTTTATTTTTAAAAATCCTTTTCCAATTTTATCAGTTGGATTTATCACCTCTGGAGTATTTTATTTGATGTTATTTTAATTGTCTGTTTTTCATTTCTTCACTTGTTTTAGTTGGGGAAGATTATCCTTAGGTTGGATTATGTGCTTCATCCTCTGTCGTTTGAACCACCACAAGAACAATTCTTCAGAATATGTGATATATTTCAGCCAAATTATGGGCATAAGAGGTATTTTTGGAATACTTTCCCCATATTAAAATGAACATTGCATGTATATTGTCATATTTGAATTCTCCTTCCATTTTTTCCTTCTTACTATGTAAATTTTGACCTGAACCTAATGCTTTGAGGATTACCTTTTATCTTTACATAATGTACTGTATATCCTCATTTCTTTCCCTATATGAGAATTTAGATGTTAGTAAGTACTGGGTCTTTGCCAATTCTTATTCTTATTAAATATGGCAATCACATTAAATTTTGAGATCCTGAAGTATCCCCATGGGTAACACATGTCACTGACATCATAGAAACACGTGTTCCTGACGCGCATCGCGGCTGTGACACCGGAAGTGAAGTTCAGACGGTGGAAGTTCGTACAGGCGCACAACAAAACATTCAAAAACTATACCAAAATAGATTTTCCTGGAAATATGTTAAGGAACGTCCTTTCCAGGCTAATGATTTGTATGTAAGGCAAAATAAATAACAAAAATTTTCCTCCACCACTTGGGCTATCTTCACACGTAACGTTTTTGATTCGTTTTTCAACTTTACCATTGCTTTCAACCAAGACAAATGTATTCACTGGGAAATGTCATTTTAACATTTTACAACTTTATTTGGCCATGTGGTGTGTGACACATCATCAGACACACACTGTTTCATTTATGAAGGAGGGACTCTGAAAGTCACAAAGTCTATTTTTATAGTGTCAGCAGTGGGCCCTCACTTTTCAGCCGGCTATGCTTTGTTGTTCCCATTATTAAACAGTGGGTCCCAAATACTGTTATTGCATATGCAGTGAGTGGCAGGGATGCCCAAAATTTGGATGCACCACAACAACCCTTTGAACAAACGTCATGGATGACCACACGCAACCAAAGTTCCAAGTATTCATTTGGTACTCCATACTGTTTGCCTAAGCATTTAATGCAAGGCCTGCCGTGCCCCAACGTTACACGCACCCCAATAACCCTTTGAAGCAACATACTGGATGGCCACATTAAACCAAAGTTCCTATTAAGCTTTATTTGTTTCTGCCATACTGTTTGCCTAGGCATTGAATGCAAGGCCTGACCTGCTTCCATGTTACACGCACCCCAATAACCCTTTGAAGCAACGTACTGGATGGCCACATTAAACCAAAGTTCCCATTAAGCTTTATTTGGTACTGCCATACTGTTTTCCTAGGCATTGATTGCAAGGACTGTCCTGCCCCAATGTTACACACATCCCAAAAACCCTTTAAACCAACGTACTAGATGGCCTCATAAAACCAAAGTTCCTATCAAGCTTTATTTGGTACTGCCATACTGTTTGCCTATGCATTGAATGCAAGGCCTACCCTGCTCCAATGTTACGCGCACCCCAATAACCCTTTGAACCAGCGTACTGGATGGCCACCTGAAAGCATTGTTCCTAGTAATTTGCTACTACCATATTGTTTGGCTATGCAGTGAATTGTTGAGTCTGAAGAAACTGGATTGGAGAATGTCAGTGTTGAGGATGAAGACCCGGCAGTGGAGAATTTCAATGTTGAGTCTGGAAAACCTGCAGTGGAGAATTTCAGTGTTGAGGCTGAAGAAACTGCAGTGGAGAATTGTAGTGTTGAGGCTGAAGAACAGGCAGTGGAGCATTGCAACGTTGAAGCTAAAGAACACCTGGTAGTGGAGCATTTCATTGTGGAGGCTGAAGAACCTGCATTGTTGAATGTCAGTGTTCATGCTGAAGGACCAGCAGTGGAGAATTTCAGTGTTGAGGCTGAAAGATTAGCAGTGGAGAATTGCGTTTTTAGGGCTGAAGAACCTGAAGTGAGTCTCCAATGCTGTTTGCCTATGCAGTGAATGCAAGGCCTGCCCCAAATTTGGATGCACCCTAAGACCCCTTTGAAGAGACATACAGGAGGGCCTCCTGAAATCATTGTTCCCATTATTAGGAAATGTGTCTCCCATACTGTTTGCCTATACATTGAATGCATGGCCTGCCCCAAATTTGGAGGCATCACAATACTCCTTGTAAGAGATGCGGAGGAAGGCCTCCTAAAAATCTATTCTCATTACAAAGGAGCGGGTCTCCTATACTTGTAATGTGCATACAGTAAGTGTATGGGCTGATATTCAATTCCCCCTGGGAAGTACACATCAACATAATGTGTCAACATTTTTGTTTTGGGCATTATAAACACACTTCAAAAAAATTATGTGGCTGTTGCATCACGGAACACCTTCACCCTGGTAATATAGTGGTCATGTCAGAAGAGATGTGGAGGATGACCTCCAAAAAGTGTCTTCCCAGTTTAAAGGAGCGGGTCTCCTATACTTGGAGTGCCCATACACCAAGTGTATGGGCCCACAAACATTTTCCCCTGGGGGTACAGATCAACCTACTGTGTAAATATTTTTTATGGCCATCATAAACACCCTTGCAAAAAACTATAATGGCTGTTGCATCACGGAACACGTTCAACCTCATGCTCTAGTGCTGGTGTCTGAAGAGACAAGGAGAATGGCCTCCGAAAAATGTATTCCCAGTTTAAAGGAGTGGGTCTCCTATACTTGAAATCCCCATACACTAAGTGTATGGGCTGACAAACATTTCCCCCGGGTGGGTACACATCAACATACCGTGTAAACATTTTTTTAGAGGGCATCAAAAACACAGTTTTACACAATAAGTTAGCTGTTGCATCATGGACCACGGTCACCATGGTGATCTAGTGGTGGTGGTGGATGATGAGGATGAGGAGAAGGAGGAGGATAACACCAAATTGCCACAATCAGGAAGCGTATACCCATGTATGGGTGTGAAGATGTGCATGGGAATACACCTCCCAAAAAAAGACACTGTATTGAAGGTTATGTTTCGCTCTTATCATTCGGTGGTGTAGAGAAGTCTGGTCCAATCCAACCCTTGTTCATTTTTATGAGTCAGCCTGTCAGCATTTTCAGTTGACAGGCAGATGCGCTTATCAGTTATAATTCCAGCAGCTTCACTAAAAAACCAATCTGACAAAAAGCTAGTGGCAGGGCAGGCCAGGACCTTCAAGGCATAGCGGGACAGTTCATGACACGTATCCAGCTTTCATACCCAATAATTAAAAAGCAGATAAGAATCACTGAGGACATTGGTACTGTCAGGAAAGTGCTCCCTCAGCATTTTCCCAAACTTTGCACTCCTTGTGAGAGTACCCCATGCCTCTGGGCCAGGGCAATGGGAGGGTTTGAGAAAACTCTTCCAGAACTTTGTCAGTGTTCCCCTTCCTCTGCTTGATTGGGGTTGTGTCTCTCTCGCCTCTACTCCTTGGTTGTTCAAGGAACTGTGACCTCTGCTGCCAGCATTTTCAGAAGGGAATTTTTTTTAATAACCCCGCAACAATGGCCCTCTGGTACTGAAACATTTTAATACACCTATCTGCCTCTAGAAAAAGAGATTGAAAGTTCTCCTTGTAGCGTGATTCTAGAAGTCTCACCAACCAGTAATGAGTGTCACAGAATTTTTATAATACTAGGGTCACGGGAAAAGCAGTGCAACATAAAGTCTGCCATGCGTGCCAAATGGCAAGACTTCAATTTCCTCACCAACAGGACCATGCTGTCCTGCTCCTCCTCCCTGTCCTGAAGCCATCCATGCTCAACAGACATTAAGACAGTTGTGCTTGTAGTACCGCCAATAGCGCATGAAGGTAGTTCCTGTTCTTCCTCCTCCTCCTCTTCCTCATTGTCAACCAATTCATGTTGGGATGACATGAGGCTGGACTGTGTGTAATCACCCTGTAAGATTCCTTGCTCCATCTCATCATGCTCCGCCTGCAATGCATCCTCTTTAATTGTGACCAGAGAGCTTTTCAGAATTCAGAGAAGCGGGATGGTGATGATAATTATGGTGTCATTGCAGCTCACCATCCTGGTGGATGCCTCAAAGTTTTGTAGGATGGTACATATGTCTGACTCCTGAGGTCCATGTTCACTCCTGAGATCTTATGTCTGGAGTCTGAACTGAATACCGACGGCCTTGTTGATGCTGATAGTCAACAACTGCCCTCTTCTGCTCACAAATCCTTTTCAACAAATACAGTGTAGAATTCCAATGTGTGAGAACATCACACACCAGTCGGTGAGCCCAAGGCTGCAAAAGTTTTTGAAGCACGGCAAGGGCGACTGAAGCCGTAGCTGACTTTCTAAAATGAGCACACAGGTGGCGTACTTTGACAAGTAGATTCGTCAGCTCCGGGTAGGTTTTGAGAAACCGCTGAACAACGAGGTTAAGCACATGGGCCAGGCATGGTATGTGGGTGAGCTTGCCTCGCCTCAGAGCCAACACCAGGTTCCGGCCATTGTCACACACGACCATGCCTGGCTGTAGGTTCAGCGGTGTCAGCCACAGATCTGCCTACTCTTTTAGAGCGGTCCACAACTCTTCAGCATTGAGCAGTTTGTCACCTAAGCACATTAGCTTCAACACAGTCTGTTGCCACTTGGTCGAGGCAGTGCTGCAGTGCTTTCAGCTTTTGACTGATGTGGTCATTTCAGAGATGGAGGCTGAAGATGAGGAGGAGGTGCAGGAGCTGTAGACTGTGAGGGCAACCCTGATTGCCACAGGGCACGCAATCCTCGGCATCAGGAGGATGTGTTCCATTACAAGGTCTGACTGGGTACCAGCTTCCACTATGTTAACCCAGTGTGCTGTCAGCGAGATATACCGTCCCTGGTCACAAGCACTTGACCACGTGTCCGTGGTTCGGTGGAATTTTCCAGTAACAGTATTGTTGCGGAAACGGGTAATGTTGTGGGACACTTACTTGTGTAATGCCGGGATGGCACACTGGGAGAAATAGTTGTGGCTGAGAACCGAATACCTTGGGACGGCCGCCGCCATCAGGTTGCGGAAAGCTTCTGTCTCCATGAGACATTTTGAGCTCATGTAGATGAGAAATGTGTTAATTTAGTACTGTGGCCTGTGGGGCATTGGCTGCGTATTTCCCCTTGCATTCCAATGATTGGGGTATGGATAACTGAAGGCTGCACTGGGACAAGGACGAGGATGTGCTTGATGATGGTGCTAGTTGAGTGTGTGCAACGACTAGTGCAGGGCAGGAGGCATCTTTGCAGGCACCATGGATAGGGGATTGGCTTGCACGCCCAACAGTGGAAGTATCTGTGGTGTCACCGGCAGACAATGTTCCTGGCGCCTGGGGTTCGGCCCACAAAGTTGGGTGCTTTGCTGCCATGTGCCTGATCATGCAGGTGGAGGTCAGGCTGGTAGTTTTGCTACCCCTGCTGATGCGGGAATGGCAGGTGGTACAATTGGCCTGTTTGGGTGTATCGGCAGAGCCTTTGAAAAATAACCAGACTCACAAAGACCTAATAGCTGTACTGCCAACTTCCGTCGTGTTGGTGCTACGAGGAACGGTTGCCCACCTTCTGTCTGCAGCCACCACAGTGCTTCTTAATGCCTGTTGTAGTGCTACGCCTTCCTCCCCCTATGTGCTGCTGTTCTCGCGCTGCATGTCCTCCTGCCATGTTGGGTCAGTTACTATATCATCCACCGCCTTCTCTTCCACTTCTGCACCCTGGTCCTCCTCCTGACTTTCTTGCAATTGTGTCTCATCATCGTCCACTTATTGTGACACGTTCCAACCATCGCCTTCGAGTGAATGTGGCTGCTCAAAAATTTGGGCATCGCTACATGCAATTTAATCTTGACCCATTTCAAGTGGAAGGGGCGAGCAGCCCGAATCTATAAATGGAAAAGTGAACAGCTCTTCGGAGTGTCCAAGTGTGTGATCAGTTGTCTCTTGGCACTCTGCATGGCGGGAGGAAGGAGGATCAGGGTAAGGAATATGTCCAGACTCACGGCTACTCAGACTTGAAAGTGTGGAAGACAGGGTGTTGGTCTTGGTGGCAAAGTGACTGGAAGCATTATCAGCTATCCAACCAACA
>VIAB01014947.1:31509-44129 GCA_009801035.1 Oophaga pumilio | reverse complement strand
AAAAAAAACAGTGTGGAGTACCCAACCCATTTTTGACAACCAGACTTGCTAGAACAGACAGCTGGTTTTCTCCAGCTGGTAAGGGGCCATGGATATTGACCCCCAACCCCAAAATAGCAGATCGCAGTTGCACAGATAAGGCATATGAGATGCATCAATTCTGGTGCTTTGTCCGACTCTTCCCACTTGCCCTGTGTCGGTGGGACACACCATACAACTATGGGATTAGTAAAGCCTTTACATTACTAAAGCGTGGCTTAATGTCATCAAACAATACAAAGATGACATCAACCCCACAAATATTACCCCACTTGCCACCACAACAGGGCAAGTGGGAAGAGCCGGGCAAAGCACCAGAATTGGCGCATCTGATATGCCTTTTCTAGGCGGTTGCAAGCTTCTACTTTTTAGGCTGGAGGATGGGGGGAGGGGCAATATCCATGGTGCTTTACCAGCCTGAGTATATTAGCCCCCAATTATCTGCTTTAGCAAAGCTTACTGTAAAAATTGGGGGGACCCCACAACATTTTTTTTTTTTTTTTAAATAAGTAAAACAAAATAAAGAAAAAAACAGCTTGGGGACCAGTCTATTCTTGATAACCACCAGCCTTGCTGAAGCTGACAGCTGAGGATTGCAGCCCGCAGCTAAGTTTTCTTTGGCTGGTTATCGAGAATATAGGGGAACCCACGTCTTTTTTTAAGTTATTTATAGCGCAGGCGGCGGCTGATGAATACTCCAATCAGCCGCCGCATGCTCACACTTTTATCCGTAGAATAAAACTCTCATCATTCTCCCCTGTTCACGCTGATTGCCGGCAGAGCAGGGGAGAATCATGTGTGCTGTCTTCAGCACCCAGCATCAGGGAACAGCGCTAACAGTACCACTGCTTTCGAGATGCCGGTAAATGTGGTACTGATGCGGCACCCGGTTGCCACACATTACACACTTGGACACTAATATCTCCGGTACTGGCTTTTCCGGTATCGGAAAAATCAGTACGTGTGAAACCGGCCTTAGATGGTAGTGCCCTGACTAATTGTGTGTATAGGAACAGCAGCAGCACAGATTCTTAGGACAAAGTTTTAAAACAGAGTTATGGCAATAGTTCTTCAAAATGAGCACCATCTTAAGAACCCATGTTTGCCAAATAAAAAAGCTTCATCAACCAAAAATTCTTGCAGTGCCCTGTGGTCCCCCCCCTCTTTTCTTTTCTAGATGCTCCTCCATCATCAACCATTTTGAGGATCGCATGTGACCAGACCTGTCCATCAAAGTCCAACTTAATATTACTGCACATTGGAAAGCAGTTTTCAATTGGAGGCCGATGCCCTTGTGTCCGGCGTTATGATTTAGAACCTGCTCAGCCTTATGCCTGGAAAGTGTGAAATATAAAACAAACTGACACGCTTGTTTAGCTTTGCACGGTTTTGCAAATGTTTTTGCTTTATGTGGCATCTGTTGAAACAATGGTAGTGTATACTCACTCAAGGAATATATGCTGCAAATTTTCCATCCAGTTGTAGCAGCTGGAAAAGCCACAGTGTATTACAGTACTAGGAAATTAGTCAAGATTTTTAAATTCACACTTATGATGCAAATGCCATTATTGAAGTACACCCCTTGCAATGCCTGGGGCGAAATTTGAAGCAAATCTGCAGCAAAATCCATGCCAAATCTGCTGTTACTCATGTAGATGTATTGTGGACCTTTTCTGCTCCATTTACTTTCCATGTGAGTGCAGACATACAGGACAAAATGATAGAAATAATAGAAAATAGAAATCAAGCAACTGCTACTTCTACAACTGGAAAAAAAAGTATAAAAACATGCATTATTATTGCATGCATTTGTTAATATGTTGGCATTGCATAAGTTTTTGGTTCAAGGCTTCTGGCAAGGTATCCAGGGATAACTCTCGAAAAAGTTGGTTTCTTACTTCAGCTATTAGAAGAAAAAACAATTCTACAATGAGCTGCTTGCAAATTAAAAGCATGTAATCTCTTCCACACTCTTGAGGATCTGCTCACAACCGAAAAGAGCGCTAAGTGCCAGGGAGTCTTCAATAATCATCAAGAAGCTCATGTGTTGGCCGGGTTAATGCCTGCAAAACAGATTTAAAACCCGCTGTAGTAACAGACTTGAAATCTGAATTTCTTTACTATAAAAAATAAAAAAGCAACCAATAATGTGGTAAATTCTGCTGTAAAAGCAAACCTTTAATCTATAAATTCTCAAATTGCAGGCTGTCAATATTACATTTAAAAGTCCTGCAGGTCCCACTTTATCCTAATAAAGCAACGTAATTAAGATAAACATGCAGAGATGCAAAAGTATTGCACAAAAAAAAACCTGTACTAACATGAAACAGTAAACCGATTCTTAAAAGGTGTACTAAAAGGCAATCATTCTGCATGTCAAAAATTGACCAGTATTTACTATTTTGACTAATGCCTCAAATTTACAGAACTTGTAGGCATCTTCCAAAGTTACAAGGAAATGAAGTTGAGAGTTTCACCATATAGGCAATAGTTTTCAAGCTGATAAACTTTCAAACTTGCCATAATATCCCGCCAACCCATAATATAGGTGGTACATTTTATATTGACCCAAAAGATTACAAAATGTGAGTATCTAAGTTATGACAATTCTTTTATCGCCAACACAGATACTGACAGAAGCCTTTACTTAAGTCATGCCAAAATACTAACATCTTGATTAGCAAACACACCAGGATAACAAAACACAATCCTCTAATTTTAGCACTTTAGTGTGAAGGTACACTTTTTTTTTTTTTTTGAGAACTTTGAATACAAAAACAGTATATACATTGTATATATCATGCTAAATGAAAATGTTGCCTTCCTCTCTACTTGGCATTATTCACAATCACCGCACTCATGTAAATAAAAACTATGGAGCATAAAAATCCTCAAGTCATTCAAATGTATGTCTATATTACACTAAACAGAGCAGAAGAGTGTCTGACGAGAGCAACCCGACAGGATGGGGGGCAGATATTCAGGAGATTTTAATATGCCCGATTCTTTCGCTCTTAGTGAAGAGCTACAACCAGCAGAGAACGCGTGCATGCTCAACCAAGCCATGTGTGCATCGACAGGAGGGATGGGATGAATAAATGTAGGCTGAAGAGATGTCCAACAAACAGTTGACGCACGGTAAACTTCCGATCAATCTTCACTGGTACTTGATTAAGAGCATCATTCACGGTTGCCATGTGCTAAACACTTTGGTGCGGTGGCTGTAGGACAAGGAAGGATGAGGATCTGCAGAGTGGTTGTCAGTTTTCATGCCTCATGAAATACAAGATTAATCATAGTTCTGAGGCTGGGAACACATGGGAGAGTTCTTCAGAATTATTAGAAGCAGGCACAGAACTGAGGACCCAGGGAACATGGTATGGACCTCTTAAAAGCAGTTGTCCCGAGAAATACATTTATATCAGATACCAGAAATGTCTGCTATATCTCCAGAACCTATCCCCCCATTCCAGTTGACCATTGTTATGAGGGATCCAAATACAAATCGAATGAATTTGTTTGCAAGTAGTGTCCACTTCTTAAGCAACAGAGTCCATGAAAAACAGACTGATTTTACCCTTCTGGGGCTCGATTACTTATCTACAAGGCAACATTACTTTTTAAAAATATTTCTTAGCCTATTCTGAAAGTCTACTTGGAATTATTATTAGAATCCAAAAGTGTTCTTCTGAAAACTAGAATAATAGTAAGGTTGCTTACACCAGTATGCTGCATGGTGCTGTGCCTTGCCACCTAACCATTACTTTTTGAACTATATAAAGTTCTGATAATGTGGCCCCTATCATTTTAAAGGAAAATCTTAAAGTTTTTTTTTTTTTTCATCCCAAGAAACACTTCTTTGCGCTTAGTTCGTCACTTGCTCTGTTGTAGCTCTCTTTGAAACAACCATTCCTGAGGGTTTCGCTATAGCTGCATAACGCAAAACTTGTCTGATGGTTTCAAATGGTTTTCCAAACAGCCGAGATGTCCTACGTGATGATGTGGCTAAATCGGGATTATAGTCCCACATGGCTAGAGTTCGTTCTCCTTTATTAGAATCCTTTCATTCCTGATAATCCCATGGAGGCTAGTCTCTGCCTTTCTGATGTTCTTAAAATTTTCTTGATAAATTGCCAGCAGGATCCAAGTCTTGTAACATCCGTTCGGATTGCTTGTGACTTCCGAGTCTGGATTAACTGTTTTTAAATTATCTTTAAGATTTTTGCTCTACCAAGTAAAGATTCCAGAGCCATTTGCCACTGACACTACAAGAACCAACTATGAACAATAATGAATATTTCTTGAATAAGTAGGAAAAACAGTCCCATATCTTGCAAGGTAAGAGGTTTTGGATATTTCTGCGGTTCACAGTGATTTGGACGCATTCTGAAATTCACAGGTGTTGCAACCTTGCCCGCTCTCCGTGCGTTCCTTCTTGTTTTTCAGCCAACATACGGTAGTGTATAACTTCTGGAAACTTCTGAACAATTCCAGTCTTTATGACCCTTAATGGAAATTATCAGCTCTATCCGACTAGCTTTTTTTTTTTTATATGGTCAGCTTACAATACTACACTATGCAAAGGGCATCAACTTTACAGTTTCCACTTTTACTGAAAGGGACTCCTTTGTGTTGCGCTATGCAAGGGCAATATGAAGTGGCAGAAACTCCCATTCCAGTGATGGGTCACTTTCTTGCAGTAATTGTCATAAAATCCCTACTTATTAGTGGCAGCAAGAGCCAAGAACTCAATTCCACTCATCGATGTGCAGGTGCAGATGGATTCACTATGTAGAACTCAAAACCTTCAGTGGAATTATCGGCAGGGCTATGTGTTTCATAGCATCGGTTTCAATGGCCCGAGCAGCTGCATGCAAGCTTTACTTCACCAAGCACAATGCCAAGCATCAGATGGAGTGGTTTATTGCTTGCTGTCACTGGGTTCTGGAGCAGCAGAGAGCTGATCTACCTGGCAGTCTGAAGGACGAGTCTAGGTATAGCAAATGCCAGTAGAATGTTACCTTGCATTGTGTTAACTGTAAGGTTTGCTGGAAGAGGGACAACGCGATGGGGTTATGTCTCAGGAGATGGTCATGGCCCTTAGTTCCAGTGAAGGGAAATCTTAGTGCTTCAGCATTCCAAGAGATATTGGACAATTGTATGCTTCCTAATGTTCTGTGAACAGTTTGGGGAAGATCCTTATCTGTTTCAGTGAGACTGGCCCCACGCATCAAAGTCAGGTCCATAAAGGAATTGTGGTGTTAAAAAAAAAAAAAAAACTTGACTGCTTTGAATAAAGCTCTGCGTTCAACCCCACCAACAAAATTCAGATGAATTAGTATGTGTCTGACCTCACAAATACGCTTTTCGATAAATGGACAAAAATTCCCAGACAGTCCAAAATGTTGTAGAAAGCCTTCCCAGAAGAGCGGAATCTGTTAGGCTATGATCCCACGATCAGGATATAGCATCATTTTGGATCGAAAATGCTGCGTTCTAATCACACAGTTAAATCCGCATGTGTTAAGTGAACCGTGCGGATTTACCGCATCTAATGAACGGCTACAGGTGAGACTATGTGGCAGAGACTAGCGTCTCTGCTGCACATAATGGACATGCTGCGGTATGCAAACCTGCACCATGGGAGAGTTTACACAGCAGAGGTAAATAGAAGCACATTGTGCATGGGATTTCTATAAATCCCGTCCACTGAGCTTCTAATATAGAAGGTAGCATTTTGGATGCAGTGCAGGTGAGAAATGTCTTAATCTCTGCTATTTGGGATTGTGGGCACGTACCCTTATAGCTGCAAAGTGGGACCAAGGCAATTCTAATGCCTATGGCTTTAAAATGGGAAGTCATAAAAGCACCTGTACATAAAATATGTACGTGTGCTAATACTTTTACCCATATAGTGTATATAGACATCACACCTCCATCAGAAAATAATTGCTTTTAAACATACGTATATGGCAGTTTACACCGGTGTTTCCGGAAATGAAAAAACTGAGTTAGTGACAGTTGTCCCCTACTCAGATTACATCAGAAGGATTTTAGCACTACAGACTTCTCCGATATGTTCAGCAGATGTGCCAAAAGTAATCAGTAAACACACAACCAATCCAGAGAACAAAAAACCTAAGCCTAAGCAAAAGAATGGATCAAGACGAAGTATTCTCATGATAAAAACGTAATGCTTACAGGACTCTGGGACAGTTCATTCTGCTTCATGTACAAACATACAAGTGCTTATCACAAAATTAGAATATCAAAAAGTTAATTTATTTTAGTTCTTCAACACAAAAAGTCATCTGCTGGTGTATGTATGTCCACTGTGTTTTATCAAGACCAAAGTCAGCGCAGCCGTCTACCAGGAAATTTTAGAGCACTTCAGGCTTCCCTCTGCCGACAAGCTTTTTGGAGATGGAAATTTCATTCTCCAGCAGGACTTGGCACCTGTCCACGCTGCCAAAAGTACCAATACCTGGTTTACAAACAACAGTATCACTGTGCTTTACTGGCCAGCAAACTCGTCTGACCTTACCCCATAGAGAATCTATGGCGTATTGTCAGGAGGAAGATGAGAGACACCAGACCCAACAATGCAGACGAGCTAAAGGCTGCTATCACAGCAACCTGGGCTTCCATAACACCTCAGCAGTGCCACAGGTTGATCGCCTCTATGCCACGCCGCATTGATGCAGTAATTGATGCAAAAGGAGCCCCGACCAAGTATTGAGTGCATTTACTGAACATACATTTCAGTAGGCCAACATTTCGGATTTTAAAATCATTTTTCAAGCCGGTGTTATAAAGTATTCTAATTTACTGAGATAATGACTTTTGGGTTTTCATTGGCTGTAAGACCTAATCATCAACATTAACAGAAATAAACACTTGAAATAGATCACTCTGTTTGTAATGACTATATAAGAATTTCACTTTTTGTATTGAAGAACTGATATAAATTACTTTTTGATGATATTATCATTTTGTGAGAAGCACATGTATAGTGAGGGCTATCAGTCAGCAGTATGAAGAAAAAAAAGCGTACTCTATGTTTCTAGCAACATGTAAATAGGATTTGATTATGTGCTTGTAAAAAGCTATTAAAACTATCTGTGAACTGCTTGCTGCATGCGGATAGAAACCCCGCCCTTTACCCTTTAATACTGTATTTTTCGGACCATAAGACGCACCCCAAATGTTCAGAAGAAAAATAGGTAAAAAAAAAAATAATGTGTCAAATGGGGGTCCGTCTTACAGTCCGAGTTCAGCTTACAAGGGAAGGGATCGGCACGGGTGGAGGAGTGGTCAAAAGGGTCGTTCAGTGGTCCAGGCTGGTGCAGTGGCCTCCAGGAAATCCCATCCTAAGCTGGAGCAGGGGCTGTGTGCTGGGCAGGGAGGCTGCGCTGGGGCAGGGAGGCTGCGTTCCGTTGCAGGGTGGCTGTGCTCCGGTGTAGCGGCAGCGGCTCTGTGCTCTGTGGGGGGCTCCGCTGGCATTTCATCAAAGCCCACAGGCCCCTGCACATCCGTTGCTGCCATGTTGCGATGACCCCCGGGAACATGGCCGCCGGGCCGGCGCATGATCAGATTCAAATCTCGGCAACGAGATCTCGTCTTCCGAGATCTCAGGACGAGATCTAAATCTGAGCATGCGCCGCCCCCTGCCCGGCGGCCATGATCCCGGGGGCCACCGCAACATGGCGGCAACGGACGTGCAGGGGCCTCTGGGCTTTGACGAAATGCCAGTGGAGCCCCCCACAGAGCCGCTGCCACTGCACCGGAGCACAGCCACTGCCCCGGAGCACAGCCCGCCATCACACCACAGAGCCCCGCCGCACCTCCACAGCATTTGGTATGTATATTGCGACCGTAAGACGCAACTCCATTTTCCCCAAAAAAAATTTTGGGAAAAAAGTGCGTCTTATGGTCCGAAAAATACGGTATATAGGATCGGTATGGAAAGAGTGTACAGACTCTCACCACAGATGACTTACCAGTCTGTCATAATAAACCATTTAAAAAGTGCAGCTATTGCCCACTTTTCAATGCATTTTCTACTTAAATGCCCTTTTTTAAAATTATGGCATGTTGGCAAGATTTTCATTAATCACTGCCAGGGTCACCACAATCCTTTGAATGAAGAGATTGCATCGTAAGTTATGCAGTTTGGCTTTTTCATTCATTTCTTGCCTAGAGCAGTGCACACTTTGGGCAAGGGAACAACAAGTGCTGCAGTTCCTTTGGCGGTTTTGTGCACTGATTCATTCATGGAAAGAACCTTTAGTAAGCGCTGTACTGGTAGAGTGCAAGGGTCAGACCTCCAACAATACGACTTCCCTGTAAAATATCCCTCTGATTTGCCATAAAATTCTTGTTGTTCACGAGGTACTGGAACAAGCAAACAGCCAGACAGAAGCACAAGTACACAGCATAAATAAGACCGCAGCTGTGCCAATAAAGGGATTGCATATAGACACCTGAAGGAGGAGGAATGAGACTTACATGGGACTGCAGTTTTTGCCATAGCACACATACAAGTGGTGCTGCTTGTAAACACTTGTGTCACACATTATATATTTATTATACTCTCTTCTGTCAGGCCATTTGCTCATTCACATCCCTGATGACCGACATCTGGGGCAGTAAGGGGGCTAATGCAGCCTGTCCTGTTTAATGTTTACTAAAGTGTCAAACATTTTTATGAACCCAACGATAACCCCAAAACAAGAGCACTGAGAAATAATTAGCGTGTATAAGAAGTGATTTAAACTATTTACTTTTTCACTTTAATTTCTCAGATAACCTCTTTTAAATTTCAAGTACAACATTTAAGAGCTACTCTAGCTGTAAAACACAATGGTAAAGAAAATATGTGAAGTTTTACACTTCGCGTTTTTGCTGTGTTTTTTTCGGCAGGCAAAATCTGCTCTTTTGGCAGTAAAGGAGCAGCTTACAAAAAGCAGGTTTTGCTGCGTTATTATGGTTTTATGTGCACGCTGATAAAGTTTAGTGCTTACTCATGGCTTTCTATGGGCTAAAAAACGCTGCAAAAATGCTGAAGGAAGTGACATGCTGCAGTTTGCAAAAACACAGCAGTTTTCCCAAATTGGTCAGAAAAAAAAAACAATGTGTGCGTGAGATTTCTGAAATCTCAGCTTTTCCTGGCACTATAAAATGCAGCTTAAAATTTGCATTAAAACCCGCAAAGTGTGAACATAGCCTTAAACTAATTTAAAAAAGTACTTACCGATTATTAAAACATGGAGTTGCCTCAGAAAAGGTGAAAGGACATGTAGCAATGATATCTCCAGTAATACAGTTAGAGCAGCTCATTCTCTTGATCTGTGGAAACAAACATTATTGGTCATTTTGGCCCAAATTCACAAACAATTTGTTAGCAACTGTGACTTTTGCAGTTTTTAAGCCAGTCTCAATCAGATCAGTTAGTGGACCTGGGCCTGACTGTCTTCTTGGTTCAGCTTCAGCTACTTGTGTTCAGTATATTTAGGGAGCGTGGCCACCTCCTTGTTCTGCGCACCTGTATCTACCCAGCAGGTAGGTGTAAAACAGACAGGCCCAGGTCCAGCTAGGTCCCGGTTTATTTTGAGACTTTCTGGAACATAATTAGACAAGATATAGGGACCTTCCTAATTGGGTAAACCTCCTAGTGGCTGGGTAGCTTTTATGCTTAATTGATTTAAAAACACTAAAAGCACAAAAAAAAAAAAAAAACAGTGTACTTGGTTAACAAGTGTTACTATTTACTTACTGTAGGATTTCTATGTTATGTTTTCATTCTAGGTTAAAAGGTTTTCTGGCTTAAAAAAAAATCCCCGTCAACCAGCAGCAAAAAAAGAAAAAAAAAGAAAAAGAAAACCAAACCATGCTTTAATTTTTCCTCCCTGGGACCGGCACAATGCCTTCGTTGATAATCCCGATGTCTTACTGTCTGCAGTGTTGCAACCAATCAGTGAGTGCTGTGGCTTTGAGGGGCTAGTGCCAACAACGCAGCAAGAACTGCTGAGCTCACTTATTGGTGGAAGTGGTGTCTACGTGATGTCCGCTCTGCAGACAACAGGCATCGGGAGCAGCATCAGAGACTCAGGGCTGGACCTAGAGGGAGAGAAAAGGACGGCATGCAAACTGCAGATGTGGAACACAGGTGTTTCTCAAAACCTCTTTAAATTACGGTAATATATTAAACTTGCAAATTGGGCAATGGTCGGACATTGTATTTGTCTACTCAGAAAAAGGAATTAAATGTCCAAAACTGATTCATAGCATCACTGATGCATACAGGAGGCAGATTAACCTGATTATTATGCAATACGTCTAAAATAAAATATGTAAAAGAAGAAAAAAAAAAAAAGCATACAGAGCTTAATCTTCCGTTCTAAATCAATGGACACATTTTGAATATTAGTCTTATTCCCATCCCCAAAAAATAAAATAAAACTATACAAGGCATTGCCTATGGCTGTGCAGCCCCATCTTCAGTGGAGCACAGACGGGCACGCTTGACTGCTACTCCATTCACAGTCTAGGAGACAACCGGAAAGAGCCAATCTGTGTGCTCAGCAGTTATTTAGGCAATGAAATGAGGGGGGGCAGAGCATGCGCACAACTGCCCCACTTTAATGCTATGTTTCCACGTGGCGTAATACATCAGGATCTGCTGCGTACAATATGATAAATAACCCAGTCTATGGATACGATGCAGTGATTCAGCATGTGTTCAATGAACACATGCAGTATCACTGCATGTACAAAGGGGGGGGATGGCGCTTTGAGCAGAGCGGGGTTTCCATAGCGTCCAAAGTGCAGGGATTACGCCCTGTGGAAACCTACCCAAAGCGTTAGAGTCCGATCTTATTATCACTGAAGTTACACGAGTGTGAACATGGTCTTATGAGTTTTTTTTGTGGTCACACCATTTGGCTTAGGTGACTGTGAAAAAAAAAAAAACATCATAGCAACAAATTCTGGTAAATTTATTACCGGTAATTCAGTATTCTCTGACTGGTTGCAAGTGGGCAGAAAAGAATAGCCAGTAGATGTTTGATCAACTATGTAGAATGGATCTTACCTCCATTTCAGGCTTGGCTTTATTGTCCAGACATTCTATAAGGAAACAAAGCAAAATTAAGTAGCTGTATAACAGGAAATCATAAAGATAGCTCCACTTGACTGTGGCTTTAATTGTCCTGTGTTTAACCACATATTACTCATCTGCTGGACAATTTGTCAGCTCATTTAGGTCAATGCTACATTCTCAAAACTTACCCTGTTCTCTCTTGGGAGTTACAACCTCGCATGCGTCGTCTTTTACACAGACTCTGTAGAAACGAGAGTGTTCAGATCATTACACCTCTCCAACCATAATATAGATGTCCACATTTAAGGAGAAATATTTGAGTTTACAGATATCCACTTCTAGGGAAATTTTTACATTTGTCTGTAGCCAACAGCTGAATTTTTTTTTTTTTTTTACACGCTTTCACATACTGCGAACCTCAGACTATAGAGCTCGTGCCAAAAAGTAAAAAAAATAAATAAATTAAAAGCTTCCAGAGAGTAATTATTGTAAATTATGGTTTTATTTGCAATTCAGAAGTAATTTTGGCATAACTGTTTTATTGTGTGGGCAAATAATTTACCCATTGTTTTATTTGAAATCGGGACTCTCTATCAAACAAATCATGTGGACTTGATAACCATTACTTATTCATCACACTGACCTGAAACAAAGCTTCCCTTTTGTACAGTATTTTAACGTCTGATCACAGCTCAGGTTTTCCCTTGGTCTTCTTTCCTCAACGCTGATCTTATCAGTGGAAAAAGACAAAAACAGTAATCAATGTACTGCCATGTCAATGAAAAGCGTGTTGTCTTAACTTTCATGCATTTAAACATGTTGTTAATGCACCTTACAGAGCAACAATAATAAGTCTCTTTACCAGCCTGTGAAACAATGTCAGGGAAGAATGATTTTTACAGTCCTGTCCCCATATAATAGATTATGGGGGGGAATATCTCCTGATTATGGTAAAGATTTTATTTTTGCTTGCATAAATGAACAGATCACTTAGCAAAAGAAAAAAAAAAAATGAACATTTCACTCATAGATCAAATAATTGCCAGCATATTTACACATGTATGGTATTTGAAGCTAGTATTCAACCACCTGCAAAGTGGAGGAAAGCCACTGTTTGGGCGCATGGCAGGGCTCAGAAGGGAGGGAGCACCGTTTGACTTTTTGAACCCAAAATTGCCTGGAAATCAATGGCAGTCGCCATGTCGCGCTTGGAAATCCCCTGATCTTCCTAAACAGTGGAAACCCCCCAATTCTAACTCCAACCCTAACACAGCCGTACTCCTGACCCTAATCCCAATCCTAACCCCAACCGTAACCAACACACCACAACCAACAAACCACAACCGTAACCCCAAGACAACCCCAACCCTAGCCCCACCCTAACGGAAATCAAATTTTTTTATTTTATTATTTTTACATAACTAAGGAGGTGATAAGGGGGGGGGTTGATATACTACACTGCTCAAAAAAATAAAGGGAA
>VIAB01014947.1:5051-16546 GCA_009801035.1 Oophaga pumilio | reverse complement strand
TAAAGACTAAGTAAACATTCTTATTTTTTTTTATTTATTTTTTTATTTAGCAGGCACTTGAATTACCTGGCAACTCAGTGGGTGTCCATGTCCCCAGATATCCAGCGATCACACACTAGACCTCCGAAAAGTCCACACCTCAGTGGACACTAGTACACAGCTCCTGTTTGACAGCGCATATAGACCCAAGCGCCTATGCTTTGTATTTAATCCATATTCCGGACAGTGTACGTGCATTCTCAGAGGAATAGTGATCAGTGGGGGTCTCAAACACTGGACCTCTATTGATCAGCAGGCAATTCAAGTGTTTGCTAAACATAAAAGCTTAATAAAGTTTAGTTACTTTTAAAACACTTCTTTTTTTTTTTTTTTACAAAAACAACTATCACAATAGGTGCAGGGAGACGGAGCTCCAGGAATAGTGGGTTAATACAATAATGTTGAATCTACATAACTTGTATTCTGAAAGGAGGAAATGACATCCAAACATGACTGACTAATACACAATTCTCTTCGGTACAGCTACTAACTACAATAAAGGGTTGATCCCAATACACTAAAATAGTCTCAATTTTGAACTTGCATTTTTATACAATCATGCCAATATAAATCATTTTGGAAACTAGGTCATTGTTTCGAATTTTACTCCCCAATGATTCCCACAGCTCTATTTAACTTCCTTTGCCATTGACACCATCCTCTTTTAGTTACAATGGCAATGATAAAGCATACACCGTTCCTTTCCTCTTACATCCATAATCTGCTGCTGTTGTGCTTGTGAAATAACCTATGAATGAGTAGTCTGGCTGCATCACTGGACCTTCACTCCCTCGGTCAGTAAACGGTACCTTCGGCTCTACACAATGAAATCTGAACTGGCATCCAAAGCAGCTGTGCAGAGGAGAGCTAAGCTCAGAGCAGCAAGCTCCAACACAAGTCAACCCTGATTGCCTGGCATGCCAGCACTCAAATCAGCTATACAGAGGAGCTACAGGTTCAAAGTGTGGAGTATTAACAGTTTGGTCTCTTCCATGCAACTCTGGGTTTATTATGGATCTCTTAAAAATAAATAAAAAAAACAGTATTATAGTTCTGCTACATATTCAGTATAAATGCTGAATACTGCTGTGAAGATTTTAATTTTTACCAACTTGCACTTGATTGCTATATGAGCCACAGCATGGCGCTTGATGATCTCCACGAACCACCAATGATATGTTAAGTTCTAGGAACACTGACCAATAGTAGGTCATATTAATAAATATTCATTAATAATTTCAAATTGTAAGTCACATTCATTATATTCAAAAGTTTCACTGACACCTCATCCTTATAAATACAAATTGACCGTGTTCCATCCTTTCCTGTCTGTTTACTTGAGGAGACTGGGACATCATGAAGGTATTATAGCGAGTGTTAAAAAAAAAAAAAAAAAAAAAAAATAAGATTATATAGTCACCCATCAAAGGAGAACAGAGGGAGGGCACTGCAGCACTGAGAAGAAGCAGTGTGCTGCTGGGAAATGTAGTTTTAGCAGATAAGAGGACAGCCCATTCAGCTCTGTGAAACTGGAAGCACAGAGGGGCAGAAGATAAAAAGACACAAAAGGTACAAAAAGAAATATCATGTTGGCCTTAATCTGAATACTAACAATAGTTATGCAGATATTGTGATTTGTGAAAAACATTGATTGTGGGAATAACCCTTAAAACAAAATCAGAGCTGTGGAATTTACAATATTTTGGCTTAAAAACTTACTTCAGACCACTTAAGAATACAGGAAACACAAAATGCATGGCAACATTCTTCTGGAAAGCCAACTTCTAGGGTGAGATAGTTAAGACATATGGGGCACCTCTCAGATGTATTTGATGTTTCAGCATTGGCACAACTACCATCCTTCTTTTCTTCACCTGTAAAATGTATATAAAAAAAAAGCGATATTCATATATTATATTTAAAAACACTTTACCCAAAATGTTAAGAAAGTCAATATCATAAGAATCAGAAAAGCTGAGCTAACAAATGCAATGCCATATTGACACCTATTGAATAAAAATTTATGAAGACTCAGATTTTTGTTCGAAAAGCAGATTTCAAAATGGACCTCATAATAATCAATGGGGCCCCTCTGCTTCGGACTGCATAACAGATGAAACTGATCATTGATTCAGTTTGTCTTTTACTAAAGTTCAATAAACAAACAAAATGTCCAAATGCACATATGAACAGAGTCTCACAAATTATATTGCATGCAAAACCATTTGTTGAAAGTTTATTCCACTTACTACAGCTACAAGATATATATATATATTTATACCATAGGACAATGTTTAATCCATTAATCCAACACACACTAAGGCAATAGAGAATGCTCACCTTCCTTTTCTTCAGGTTGCTCATTTCTGGTAGTAGGGGAGCATAAACTATCATTCTCCATCTTACCCCTAAAATACAAAATATAAAATATTAGTGGGTACACACAAACAGTACTGTACAACAGTTTTAGGCAGTGGTTGAAAAAAAAAAGTTAAATGTTAATTTGCAAGAGTGAATGAATAGTAATTTAAAGTAAATCAATATTTGGTGTGACCACTCTGCCTTCAAGACTGCATCAATTCTTCTAAATACCAGGACTTTATTGTTCTTCTTAAAGCAAATCTGTCACCAGGCTTTTGCCAACTAATCTGACAGCAGCATACTGTAGAAAAAGATACCTCGGATTCCAGTAATGTGTAACTTGCTGGGCGGCTTCCTGTAGTTTTGATAAAAATCACTGGTTTATCAGATCACTACACGGCTAGTCAATCAGTGGGGTGTGCCAAGTTATACAGAACTCAGCATTCAGAAAACTGGTATATTGGTCTTTAACCCGTTCCCAACATTTGCAGTATATATACACGTCATAGTTGGGAAGGACTTCCTGACCAATGCAGTATATATACACATCATAGTGATCGCCTGTACGCGGGCGATCGCTGTCCGGCGTCAGCTGATTCTGATTGCTGACACCCAGCTCTCAATACCAGTGTTTAGATAGCAGCATTTAGAGGAGCACACAGAAGGAAGAAAGCCCCTCCACCCTTGGATAGGAGACCCCGCAACAACATCGCAGGGTCCCGATCGTAGCCATGGTACACTCGACATTTGGGTCACCAGGCACTAGCAAGTTAGGTAGATTATGCGCAGTATACATGGTCTAACTAAGGCCTCTTTCACACATCCGGTGTGCGCCTGACGGCGCCCCCGGCATTTAGCCGCAGCGCCGCATCAGAAAACCTGATGCGCCGCATGCGTTTTTTTGCCGGATGGTTTCTGATGCCCGGAGACATCAGGGGAATCCGGCAAAAAAAAAAAAACGTTACATGCTGCGTTTTGTCCGGCCGCCGGAATGTACATTTCCGCCGCATCCGGACAAAATCGCATACGACGCATTGACATGCGGCGCCATCCGGCGCTAATGCAAGTCAATGCAAAAAAAACCGCAAGCGGCGCATCAGGTTTTCTGATGCGGCGCTGCGGCTAAATGCCGGGGGCGCCGTCAGGCGCACACCGGATGTGTGAAAGAGGCCTAACTAGTCTCTGTAGCACTGACAGCTTATAAGGTATAGCAATGCTCCTACCTCATAACTGCGATCAGACGGCAGAGAGTGAGTGAAACTCCCATAGTAGGGGGAAAAAAAAAAAAAAGTCGACCTATAAAACTTTCCCACTAGTTAACTCCCTTAGAAAACAGTGTAAATAAGGAAACAAACAAAAAAAACCATGCCTTATCATACCAACAAACAAAAAGTGGAATAGAACCCAATTAAAAAAATGAATGTAAACAAAAATAATACCGCCAAAAACGTCATCTTGTCCCGCAAAAAACAAGCCACCATAAGGCTAAGTGCACACGTTCAGGAATGTTTGCAGAATATTCCTGAGCAAAACCGGACTTTTTTCGCGGCAAAAACGCGCATTTTTTTTGCGTGGATTTTGCGTGTTTTGGTACGTTTTTGCGCGGATTTGACGCGTTTTACCGCAATTTTTTCCTGAGCTTTCTAGGTCAATAATATAGCGGGAAAAACGCTAGAAATCCGCAAAATTAATGGACATGTTGCTAGATTTTCCGCGATGCGTTTTTTTCGCGGAAAAAAACGCACCATGTGCACAAAAATTGCGGAATTCATTCTAAACGATAGGATGCTTAATACATGCGTTTTTGACGCGTTTTTTCCCGCAAAAAAACACGAAAAAAAAGCAAATAATCCTGAACGTGTGCACTTAGCCTAAAGCTCCATCAGCTGAAAAAAAAAAAAAAAAAAAAAAAAAAAAAAAATTATAGCTCTCAGAATGAAGAAAAAGAAGCAAAAATTAATTTTTTCTATAAAAGTTTTAATCGTGTAAAAGAACAAAAACATTAAAAAACGATATCAATGAGTTATCGCTTTAATTGTACTGACCTGAAGAATAAAGATGCCTTATCAATTATAGCACATGCAGAACGGCATAAAAAAAATCCTGCATTGTTGGTTTTTGTTTATTTTGCCTTCCAAACATCGGAATAGAAAGCGATCAAAAAATGTCACAAGCCCGAAAATGGTACCAATAGAAACCATCAACTCATCCCGCAAAAAACAAGCCCTTCATGTCTGTCAGCAGAAATATGGAAAAATTATAGCTCTCAAAATATAGTGATGCAAAAAATTAGTGTGTGACAGCAGCCAAACATAAAACCTGATATAAATCTGGTATCGCTGAAATCGCACCAACCCGAAGAATTAAGTTGTCTAATCACTTATACTGCAAGAACAGCGTAAAAAATAAATAATACCAATTCTTCACCTTCTGTTGATTTTTTCATTCTGCCTCCCAAAGATTGCAGTACGGCTTGGTTTACATTTATCCTGTGCACTGCGTTCAGCGCTTACACTGGGGTTTCCGTGTAAATCTCTGAAATACGTGATTCAATCCCCAGCGGAAGATTCCCTATAATGAGACAGATTGAGGCACTGTGGATGCAGTCTGACCTGTGATCTGGCGGTGTCCTTTTATTAGGCATGCAAAAAAGTGCTGTCGGCCATAGTTTTCTGCACCTCAGAAAAAAAGGACACTGCTGAACAGCGGCCACATGGAGTCCAGAGTAACTCTGCTGCCTCATAATAGTTAGTGCCTCCCTCGGGGGTTTCATCTGAATTACGTCGCTAGAAGATTTAAAGGGGAACCCCAATGTAAGTGCTCATTGTAGAGCGCAGGATAAATGTGATCCAAATTGTTATGTAAAATGTTCCCAATAAAAGCTTCAACTCAGTCCACAAAAAAAGCAAGTCTCACTCAGGTCCATCATCTGTTAACGGCAATATAGAGTGCTTCCACGTTACTGGTAGCACAAAGGCTCTGGAAAAGCGCCAAGGCCCTCGCCTGCCCAAAAGAAATCCAGAGAATTCTGTGATCCCAAAAACAAATGGCCCCTCCCTTCTGAGCCTCACAGTGTGCCTAAAGTTAGAGTATGTGCACACGGTGCAGATTTAGATGCGTTTCCGCAGCAGCTATGGACGCACGGAAACGCATCAAATCCGCAGTGTAATGCACAGCTAATGTAAATCAATGGAAATAGAGAATTGCTGTGCACATGCTGCGGAAAAATCCGCGCCGAAAAGCAGAGGTTTTTTTTGCCGCAGCATGTCAATTCTTTTTGCGGATCTGCAGCATTTCTGCACCCATTGACTTGCATTGATTCGGGCACATCCGCAGCAAAACCGCAGATGTAAAAAAGATTTGTGGATTTGCTGCGGATGAAACGCTGCGGATCGGGAGGAGGGAAGTGTGTGGTCAGTGACTGTGTGCATGTATGTGTGTGCGGGGTACTGCGTGTGTGTGTGTGTGTGTGTGCACATGTCTGTGTAAGCAGCCATTGTCTGAGGGGACTAATGCTCCCACCCGGCAATGAATGCTCAGTGACAGCATTGCAGATGATGGGAAAGTAGTCCCATCAGACAATGGCTGTGATCAGTAGTAAAAAAAAAAAAAAAAAAAAAAACATACAACACATAACAGAGTCCATACTTATCAATCACCTAGTCCCCAACGCCCTCGTCTCCTTTAATAAAAATAAAAAAAGCAACCTATACATTATCTTTCCGCCGAAGTCCAGTTAAAAACGAGTGTCCCACGACAATCTCCGGTGTAGAACATAGACATCGGGTGATGTCAGTGCTCTACAGGGGCCCCGCGATGAACTGACAGCGGAGGTAACCCTCCGGGATGTATATCCCTCCGTTGCTGCCGGGAGAAAGGTCACTTCAGTTCATTCTCTCACCGACAGTGCTGTGTGACAAAATTCCCACGCAGCATTGCCGGAAAGTGAGAGAATGAACTCGGGCAACCTCTTCAGTGATGCACTGCAGGAGGATTATCTCCTGTCAGTTTATCACTGGGAGGCCCTGTAGAGCAGTGACATCATCTGATGTCACTGTTCAATAGGGGAAATCGTCGTGGGACACTCTTTAATAATTGGACTGCGTTGGACAGGGAGTATACGGTTGGTTTATTATTTTACCTTTTATTACAGGAGACCGAGGGCGTCACATGGATTAGGCGTTCAATAAAAATATGAAAACCATGTTGTGTTTTATTTCATTCAAATAATTTATTATGTGTTTTTTTTAACCCTTTCATACTATAAGATTAATAATGGATAGGTGTCTTATTGACTCCTCTCCATTATTAAACGCGCTTAAAGTCACCTTACAATACAAAGGTGACACTAACCCCTTATTACCGCATATACCACCGCTACACGGCAGTGGGAAGACAGGGGCTAAGTGCCGGAATTGACGCATCATACAGATGTGCCAATTCTGGGGCGCCTGGGTGCTGGTATTTTTAGCCGGGGGAGCACCAATATACATGGCCCCTTCCTAGGCTATGAATATTAGCCCACAGATGTCTGCGTAGCCTTTCTGGCTATAAATAGGGGGACCCCACTTCATTTTTTTTTTTTTGGGTCCCCCTATTTTAATAGCCAGTAAAGGCTAGCTGCAGGCTGATATTCATAGCCTGAGAAGCTCCATGGGTATTAACCCCTTCCCAGGCTAAAAATATTGGCTTTCCCCCTCTAGCGCAGAAAATTGCACGGGAGCCCATGCCATTTTTTTCCCCATTTTTTTTCAAATTAAATATATTGCGTGAAGATTGTGTGTGTCTTTAACTATTTATGTACCATTTTTTCTATCTATCCCATATCTATCCATCTATCTGTGTGTGTGTGTAATGTGTGTGTGTAATGGAGTATGGGTTGAACAAATGTAAAAGAGGAAGCTGGACAAGAAATGACATCACAAATCTTTTTTTTGTTAAATAATATATCTCTTTAGCTTACAAAAACTCATACAAATCCGCATTAAAAACGCATCATTTCTGCCAAGAGGTGCGGACTCTGTGCAGAAAATGACACAGGCTAATCTGCAACGTGTGCACAAACCCTTAGGGTCTGTGCACACTTTGCGGATTTTGCTGCGCATCCGCAGCAGATCCGGAAACCATGTACAGTACAATGTAAATGAATGGAAAAAAAAACCCACTGTGCACATGCTGCGGATTTTTCCACCCAGATTTGGTGCGGTTTTAAATCCGCAGCATGTCAATTCTTTGTGCGGATTCCGCAGCGGTTTTACACCTATTCCATTATAAGTGGGGAAATCCACGCCAAAACCACAGTAAATCCACAGGTAAAACGAAGGTCATTTTACCTGCGGATTTAGCAAAATCTGCATGGAAAAATCCGCACAGCAATCCGCAATGTGTGCACGGGGCCTTGGATTCCACGTTTGGCATTTCTGTAGCGATGCACTACAATAGCAGTTTACAATTTTCACCCAGCGGTATTTGCCCATCGCTCTCCGTCACTCCAGAGTCTCGCCATGTGGCTAAGCAGTACTCTACAGACACACATGGGGTATTTCTATATTCAGCAGAAATTGTGGGACAAATTTTGGTGCCATTTTTACCCATTTCCCAGAGTGAAAATGTGAAGTCTGGGACTAGAACAAAATTTTGGTGGTAAAATATGTTAATTTTTTCTCTTCATTGCCTAATGGTATAAAATTCTGTGATCCTCTTGTGGTGTCAAGATTATCACTGCACCCGTTGATGAATTCATTGAGAGGTGTAGTTTGTAAAATGGGGTCTCTTATGATGGGGGTGGTGGAAGGATGGGGGGCGCGGGTTCTGTTATGGCACCTCAGGGGCTCTGCCAATGTGACAAGGCACCCTCAAACCAGTCCAGCAAAATGTGAACTCCAATATAGTGCAACTTCCCTTCTGAGCTATGCACTGTGCATCAAAAGTAGTATTCCCCCACATATGGGCTATTGGCGTATAAGAGCCAGAATAAGGCTCGCATAGACTTGTATTGGGATGTGACCTCTAGCTCCCTCCATGAAACACTGGAGCGATCCGACATGACACAAACTGCCGGAGACCGAGGTGAGCGCAGCGATAGAAGGGGAAAATGGCAGAAAGGCAAGTACAAAAGTAGGGGCAGGGACCTTACATTAGAAACTCCTGTGGTAAACTAAGAAAATGCCGACGTGGTGCTTTAACCCCTTGACGACTGCCGATACGCATTAAAATGGTGATCGGAAATAAGGTGTCCCAGAAGCGTCGGAAAATCTCTGGAGAAAATCCTTGGAAAACACTATCAGGGACTGTTTTTCCAGTCCCCAATCACAAAAAAAAAAACACAAACATTTTTCACTCTTCTGACATGATATACATGTCAGTGGAGAAAGAAATTAAGTCACAAAGCCCCCTCCAGTACCGCCACCATTCCCCACTCCCTCCGCTTCCTGCACCCACCGAGATCTGCTGGCTGGTACCCAACAACAGGGATTTTTCCGCTTGGTTAATTTTGATCATTGTGATAAACCCCCATCACAATAATCAAAAGCCAATAATTAGTATGGCATCCCCTCCCCCCTCGAGATTGCAAAAGGGTCACTAACACCCGCGATACTTGGTGCATACCGGAGCACCCCGATGGAAACTCGAGTAGCGAACACTTGCGCTCAACACTAATGACGAAATTCAATATGACAACCTAATGTTATCAAATTCCATGTAGCACTTTTGGGTAAAAATTCCTCACTATACCCCTGGATAAAATCCTTGATTTGTGTAGTTTCCAATATGGGGTCACTTGTGGGGAGTTTCCACTGTTTAGGCACATCAGGAGCTCTCCAAACACGACATTGTCCTCCATCGATTCCAGCCATTTTTGCATTCAAAAAGTCAAACTGTGCTTTTTTTCCTTCCATATTCCATCAATTCCTGTGACGTACCTGAAGGGTTAATAAACTTTTTGAATGTGGTTTTGAGCACCTTAAGGGTGTAGTTTTTAGAATGGTGTCACTTTTGGGCATTTTTTGTCATATAGACCCCTCAAAGTCACTTCAATAATGAGTGAAGTGCATCACACGTTTCACTGACGTCACTTGTGTTCGCGCGGCGGTGTGAGACGCGTTTTTCGCCTCACTGACATAATTTCCGCCGGTGCGGTAACATGGAGCAGCATTTCATTTTTGACTACGGGCCAATTTGAAATGACAGTAAAATTGGGCAAGTGTCTATTTTTTAACTTTCTGACCTGGAAGGCATTGTCCTAACTGCATTAAGTAGGCAGCACTTTTACTGGCCATGTGGAGAGATTGAGGTCTCCCACAGGTCCCTTGATCAACCCTGAATAATGCAGGGAAAAACATGTCGGGACTAACCGTAAGTGTTGATTCTTTATTATTCTGCATTGTTAGAGAGCCAGTTGCATTTGTCCGATTTGGGACAAGCAGACTATAACTATGACTTTGCTATACAGATTTAGCCTTATAAATACAAACATGGAAAAAATTGTATATAGCTGCCTAATCTTTGTGGTCTCTGTGTCCACTGTGGATTGCACCAAATAGACAGGTATTCTGGAGCAACAGTTTTGTGTTTGGATTTTGAATCAGAGACACTGAAAATATGACAACTCTATACATGGTAAGCAATCTGCCCAAACTAGTTATTTAGGGCTGCCTGTGTACCCCTTAGCCTGGGGATTGGACCAGTGGGATGAGTGTTATGAATGTGCTAGAGATGGTTTCTGAGCAGAGGCTCCCTCTGGTGGTTACAGACAGTACTGAACCAGGTTCCCTCCCATATATCAGACCAGTCCGTGATCCCAGATTGCCATTGCTCGCTGAAAGGTTCAGTACTGTGTGTAACCACCAGAGGGAGCCTCTGCTCAGAAACCATCTCTAGCACATTCATAACAGATGAGTGTTTCTGGAATAATAATGTCACTTACTCTGAATGCAAAATATTGATAAATTGATAGCTCTGCATATGATATATGGTCTGCTTTGACTAATCTCCTTGCCTTTTATCCCTTGGGATGGACATATGGTACACAGTCTGCTTCATACCAAGTTACCTGTGATTTGCTCTCAATGAACCAAAGGGATTTACCGTAGATACTTTTTTTCTCTCAGCATGGTTTGAATTTGAAACATTGATACAGTGACGGTCCCACACATGGGGCATAATTGGGCCTGTCATATTTTATCTGTTGGCAGAAATATTTTAATATATTTTCATTTCTTTACTGTCTGTGTATAGTTGTACTCTGAGGTTATCTACAGTAACTAGGGCAATCAGGGACACAGACATTGAGCGGGGGAACCATTTTGCAAAATACTAGGGAGTCAACCTCTGCTGCCAGGTAGGGTGAAAGAAAGGGACGATTAGGGATAATCACTGTTTGGCATAATGAGATCAACCCTTGCGGCTCCTGAAATACCCTCAGAGTTTTTGTAGTAGATGTGTTCAATATCTAGTAGTCCTACATGTTTTTTAATAATATATTAATAAAAGTTATTTTTAGGGGTCTCACTATCACAAGTTCCCTGCCCCTGCTATTATACTTACCAGCTGCTGTTTTCAGATGTTACCAGCACCACTCTGGTCCTGCAACTTCTGACTTACTGAAAGCTCTCAGTGTAAGTGTCTACAAGAGCCTTGTTCTGGCTCTCATGGACTTACATGGAGTAGTGACTTCTGGATCGGTCAGCAAACACTGGAGCGTTACGGCAAATCAAAACCGTCACCCACTGATGACTGATAAAGATGGCGGCTGATAAGAATATTACTATAGGCAGGGAACTTGGATTGGTGACACCACTCCACGCTGGCGTGGTGCTTTAAGGCTTAGAGGCTGGTGTGATAATTGCAAGAGCTAGACTATGGAACTCTGATGGTACAGGACAGCTATAAGTGCAGTGCCCACCCATATTTATATAATGCAAATATTCGATTTCTCTAAGACTTCAAAACTAAATTCTATAAAAGGTAAAGACTTAATCAGCATTAAAGTGCCATTACGATTGACATTAGGTGGGGTATAATATCCTGATGGCTTGTTCCCTTTAAAGAGAACTTGTCACCCCCCCCCGGCCGTTTTGAAGTAAAAGAGCCAC
>VIAB01014946.1:39730-52179 GCA_009801035.1 Oophaga pumilio | reverse complement strand
GTGCGTCTTATGGTCCGGTGCATCTTATAGTCCGAAAAATACGGAGTTTACACCAGTTTTATTTCATTAAACTGCTTGCAATGTCACAAAACTTTACAACAACTTACATTTTGAGTTTTTACACTAGCAGCACCAAGTGGGCAGTGCTTAGGAAATAAGAATGGATGTCTGCAGCCTAACACATTCATTAAATGTGCTCTGCATACGTAGTATACAGAAGCGAGAAATGTTGAAACTGGAGTACACTGACTGAAGCAAATGTCTATGATGCAGGCAAGCTGAACGAGGTGCCAAATTCTTCAAAAAGGCCAATGCACCATTCATTAAAGTGGTCATACAAAACACCAGCCATGATGAATCAGAGCCTTTGAGTCTACATGAGGACAGAGGATCACAAGACACTTTTTTCCCAGATTTTTTTTATTCTAAATTAAACTCACATGGTGTTGTACAAAAAGAAAATCACAATCTAAAAATGTTTACAAAATATACAAAACTTTACAGTGATCGATACATGTTAAATATTAACAAGTCAATGTCTACAGTAACAATTAAAAAAAGTTAGAGGTAATCTAATTTCCCTAAAATGTCATTATTTCCAATGCATACAATAAGTTGGACACACAAACCTAATAATCTTAGATAATACTTGGTTAAAAGGACAGAAGCGACAAAACAAATTGACGTAAATTGTGCAAATTAACATCTACAGGAGGTGCACTCGTAGCCTTGTTTTAGGAGAATATCATGTAACCATTACGACCTCTAGAGGCCATAACAGGCATACAGTTTGTCACGTAGGTTTAATGTTCACACAGAGGCAGCTAAATGTCTTTGACATTGTCATTTTCTTCACATTTGTCTATCAAAGTACTGATGGACGTGTAGGGCTTACAATGGCAAATTTAATGTCCTTCTACAAAAGGGTAAATTAACATTATTTCTGGATATTATCATGAAACATCTTGGGCATTTAGATCAGTATAAGGCACACACCGTTGTGATGATTGCCCACGAAGTAGCACTATTGTGAATAATCTATAAATTACATTACTGTATCTAAACCTCCAAGTTATTAGGAGCATTCCATAGTCATTAGGATTCACACGTCAACGCAACAATTAAGAGCACTATAAAAAAAGGCAATGGCAAAGTGAAAGATCCAATATATTTACATGAATACACGTTTTAGGAAGCATACAAGTCAGCAGTCATGCTAACCTACTAAAATTGGAAATTTAGTAAGGATCAGAAAAAGAAGAAAATCTGTGACTCTTATGCGCAAGTTTTCTAACTTAAATTTTGATCAATGACCCACAATATGTCCTGAACAGCTTATAGACCAAGGAAAATAAAAGTGAGCAAAAACATTGCAAAAGGTGAACAGGTAGACTGGTAAATGTGCAAATGATAAAAACAACCAGGAGGTAGACTACAATAGAAGTCACTAATTTTGGAGCTGTGAATACTGTAAATCAAAGGGGGTTTTTTAGTGAAGGTATTACGAGGTAGAATATTTCTACCAACTACGTCAATAAGCCACAAACACATCTAAATCGACTGAGCCTTCTGACTTCAATGGGTCCAACTGATCATCTAAGGCGTAGGGGGCATCCCAGTCTCTCCCCGGAGAGATGATTTTAATATAAATCATTACATTTTTTTCTTACACTCGGCATTAAAGTTCTCGTCAGAGGCGGCCCCCTCTTCTCTTCCCAATCAGAACACATGCATGCTCACCAAAGCCAGGGAGTGAAAAGCATTTGGCCAAGAATGTAATGCATATGGCCACCTTTACCCCAGGAAAATCTTCAGACCCCAGTGAAAAATTCAGACACTCCAAACAGCCAACACATAAAATGCAATTGAAGGACAAAACACGTGTCAGGCTGCCTGTCGTCATTAGAACTAAACCTATAGACATAATTAGGGGTGAATTGATCAGTTCCACTAATGGAACATGTAGGCCAGTTTACATACAAGCGTGAACTTAAAAAAACAATCCTAGAAATGAAATTAAAAACAATTTATACCTAGTGCAGAGCCCAAGGAGGAGGTGCGTGACTCAGATATTCAAGCACTGAAGACAAGTCATGCCCCATTAGGCCCAATACTAATCATGACAATTTTTTTCGACATATGTTCCTTGCATTATGGTTATTGATACAGAAGTACATCATTCCTTACAGGAAATCTGTAACCAGCTTCTTGCTGCCCCTTCTGAGAGGAGCATATTGTAGGGACAGAACACTAATTTAAGCGTTGGGTCACTTACTGCAGTTTTGACCAAATCACTGTTTCAGCTAAAGGGAATCTGTCAGCAGGTTTTTGCTACGTAATCTGAAAGCAGAAGATTGAGGCTGAAACACAGAATTCAGGGATGTGTCACTTGTCTACTGCTGTTTACTAACTGTGAAGAATTTATCACTAAGCGTTTAACATTGCCCAAGTAGTCTGGCAACTAAACTTGTCTATGGACTTTGTACATGCAGAGCCTGGGACGGGGTTAGCTTTCTCAGCTCTGCTTCTTTTTTAATGTACAAACTCTCATTGTATCAGAACAGCTGCAACCAGTAATCTAAGTGATACATCAATGGATTCAACTTCTCTTTGCCTACATCATACTGCTCTCAGATAAGGTAGCAAAAACCTGCTGACAGATGTCCTTTAAGATCTATTAGTTTCTCAGTGAGTGTTGTCTAACTTCGTCCATAACATGGACTTGAAGCTTTCCATAAACTCTGTATATAGGCAGAAATTTACATATATAGTTACATAGGTTGAAAAAAAAATGTCACTAAATTAGCTATAACCCACAATCATCGGTGGGGATTGACAGAGGCTATGTATATCAAGGACTACATTGCTGTAGCAGGGCTAGGCCTCCCATAGGCAAGAAAGAATGGTTTATCAGCAGATCAAAATTACAGGAAGCAGTCCCAGTAAGGCTCTATTCATATGCCCATTTGTCATCCAATTGTATTGGATCCAGTGTTAAAATAAAAAAAGAAAAATAAAGAAATGCATCTGTTACAAACGGATGAAAAATGACAATTTTTTCATTTGATAATGGATCAGTTTAAAAAAACAAAACAAAACAAAAAAAAAACTGGGTTTGCTTTTGCATTTAGGTGTCTTCTAACACCCCAAGGGATTCTGGGCATGCAGAACCTATACATTAACGGGTAATCATTAGTCAGGATCCATTTCCCATACACTTCAATGTTAAAATAAAAAATTATCTATATCGTTTTTTGGATGGACAAAAAAGTTCTGCGGACAAGGTGTTATAATCCAGATAACAATTCAAATGAATGGGACCTGTACAGAAACGTTTTCTTTCATTTTTTTTGTCATCTCAAAACATATCCAAAAATGGAAAGGACTATGGATGTGTGAATATACCCTTATGTAAACTGTCTGTTCAGCGAGGAAGAGAACTAGAACTCTAGGGCCACCTACTGGAAGTAGCAATCCTAAAAGTCAATATCCACTCTCTAACGAGCCTTGTCACATGACTTAGCTTGTGGCTTTTATACTAAATCATGTGACAAGGCTCGTTAGAGAGTCGATATTGACTTTTAGGATTGCTACTTTCAATAGGTGGCCTTAAGGGTATGCCACACTAAACAACATCGCTAACGGGATCGCTAAAAAACGTCACTATTTAGCGATCCCGTTAGCGATGTTGTTGTGTGTGGCATCTACCAGCGACGTGGCCCCTGCTGTGATCTCGTCCGTCGTCCTGATCGTTCCGGACCCTATTTTCATCGCTGGCGTCCCGCTGGTAAGTATCTAATCGCTGAGTGTGGCACCTTTTTTTAGCGATTTAGCGGTACTTTTGTACCGCTAAAGTCGTTAAGGAGATCGCTAACCGCGATAGCGTCCTTAACGATATCGCTAAATTAGATAGCTACTAGCGATATAGACACAATCCCGCTAGCGATCTCATTAGTATGCGACGCTAACGAGATCGCTAGCGGGATTGTGTAGTGTGGCAGTACCATTAGAGTTCTAGTTCTCTTCCTCACTGAACAATTAGCATAAGGGTATATTCACATTTTCTTAGCATATTTCCCAGAGGAGTATTGCGGCTTAAAAGTCTCCTCACCTTGGCATGTCAGGCTTGAAATGTCATTCTCCACAAGGAGAAATATACCCTTAGGGTATGGTTCCACAGTCCGGAACCAATGCGCTTTGGACGGAGCGGAAACCCCGCTCCGACCAAAGCGCCACCCCCTTCTAAACGCGCTGTGAATCCGGCTGTGTTCAGTCCTTCAAGGTAAATAGAACATGCTGCAATTTAAAAAGACGCGTCGCGTGCCTGGTTTAGCAGGTGTGTCACCCACGTAATCGGACGCATAGTGGAGACGGGATTTCATAAAATCCCATCCACTATGCAGGAACATCTGGACACTGCGAATTAAACTCGGCGGTAGGACGCAGCGTTCAATCCGCAGCTAATCCTGAGTGTTTCCTGACCGTGGAAACATACCCTAAGTGACACCACCGAAATCAGGGTGTCTGTCCTTAACTTATATGCTTCTCTCAGATGAGATAACAGAAATTTTGTGCCAGAGTCTTTTTAAGGTGGCCTACTTTTTATATTTTTAATCCAATCAAAATTTTAATAAAAAAATGAAAAGAAAAACACCCAAAATGCATTGTAAGGGGTGCACAGTTTATTTAGTGTTAAAATCTATACTATAAATAAATAACTACAAACCTTATAAAATTATAATATTTGTGAAAATAGAGCATTATATGTAACAGTCATGTACAAATGATGTCTATTATATTCATTACACGTCATACACGAATCCTGCCCCTTGCACTGCTTTGGAGATTTACCTCTGGCTGTCTTACTGACATGTCTCCATGGAAAGGCTTGCATTGAAGAGAAGTGATGGCAGAATAACTAACATGATGGGCAACAAACCGGCCAACAATTTGTTAGTCTGCAATAAGAACCTGAAAATATAAATACGTTATAATTGGAAATTCAAAATCTTTACACTAGATTACACTAAACATAGGTGAAATAATCCTTCATGGTATTTATTGCAGATGTAGGATGGTAACCATATGTGCGGGACAGAGTCTAATGGATGATCAAACTTCTCTCAAATCCGTAGTAGATTTGATGGACCACAGAAAGTTGTATTAAAATGCAGACTACAAAGAGTCTGAATGTTAGAGAACACCCTATACCCTAGAAAATACATCTCTCTTTACATGCGTTATCACATGTACTATTCAATAGGAGACTTTCCATGGCCAAGCAAAGAAATGTATATTTATAAGAACAGAATAACTCACAATTTCAATATTATGCCAAGCTATAATCACTGTGGTTAGTCTTCCAATTAAGTGCCATGGTACATACTGTAAGCAAAACATGTAAAACACATGTACAAACCTAAAGCAGAGCTGGCACAAGGTGAGTGTCACTCTGAGGGCAGCATGTGACAGTGGTCGGCACAAAGCCTAGTAATGCTTGAAAATCAAATAAGCATTATTTACCTGTCGAAGTCTGCGACGCTCCAGCAATTCCTCTCCACTGCTCCCGGGAGTCTTTTTGCTGTTGACAGCTCGGCAGCAGCGACACTGTCTATAACATGTAACCTCTGCAGTCAATCATTAGCCTCAGCAATCATGTCAAGGCAATAACGAAAGACCGCTGAGGCCAGGTAGTGGTACCATGATTACCCATTGCAGATGGGATGTCACAGCTGAAGACATGTAAACAGTTCTACAAGCAGTAGTGGAGAAACGGCATGTGCGTCAAATGGCAATACTACCTTTTTGGTTACATTTAGACTGCAAAGTTATCAAGCTTTATTATATACCGCATTACCTTACTTTGATTTCTTCTCTCAAACGTGCTTTTATGACCTGCTTAGTTCAAGGTCCTTTAAGGTACTGCCACACTAAACGCTCCCGCTAACGATCTCGTTAGCGGCGCATACTAATGAGATCGCTAGCGGGATCGTTTTAATATCGCTAAATGTGTGCCACATTTAGCGATATAGCTAACGACGCTATCGCCGTTAGCGATCTTCTTAGCGATTTAGCGGTACAAAAGTACCGCTAAATCGCTAAGAAAAGGTGCCACACAGCGATGTATACTCACCCAGCGGGAGCGCCAGCGATGAAAATAGGGTCCGGCACGATTCCAGCGACGAGCGAGATCCCAGCAGGAAGCTCGTCGCCGGAAGCTGCCAGACACAGCAACATCGCTAACGGGATCGCTAAATAGTGACGTTTTTTAGCGATCCCGTTAGCGATATTGTTTAGTGTGGCAGTACCTTCAGACACTGCTTTCAACTTCTGCTCTAGCAAGAATCCATGCTCAAAATCTATTTACAAGCACACTCACTCCGCCAGCACACTACAAGCACACTCACTCCGTGAGCTTCTGTCCACGCCATCCCCGTGATCACACAGCAAGGGTTTATAAACGTTGTTTGTATACAGACTCTTACTAAAGCAGCAGATCAAAGCTTGTTAAAGGGAATCAGATAGCTTATACTGTCAGGTTGGGCTAAGTACACAGCTTTGTACAAGAATATAACCCCTGTTAAATCTGCACCTGTGTTCTAACAGCAGTCTTTGCTTGGCAGAAAAGTTTAAACAAACATGCAAATCAGGGTCCTCGGTGCACTCTTGGCATGGTCAAGAGGCTTGATTGAGTAGAGTGAGCACTGAATGGAGAAAAGACTGTGGCAAGCCAACAATGTCGACCACAAATGAGAGGTGAGTGCATGCAAAACTAGTGCACAGAATGGTTTACTGACAGTGTCAGACTATGTGGCAGGACATCCCACGGAAAAGTGCAGTGGTAACACAAAGCATATCACAACGCCGGCAGCAGAGGAGATGGGGAAATGAATTTCTCAGTCTCCTCCGCAGTTGTGCTGCGATCCTCACATGCGAGATGATTGGAGCACAGCGCGCTGATACTCATTCATGAGAAATCTCATTCATATGTCGTAGCCTTCATGTTGGTAGCTGCTACATTTACTTATATATTGTAATTTGATGATCAATGTAGCAAGTTAACTTTTAAAAATCAATGTTGGTAATTTTCAGTCAAAAGGCATTTCACATCTTTTGCTTTATACTAGGGAACCACAGTATGTGCTCAATCACGGGCCAGGTAGTCAACACCATGCAACAATTTTTTACGGTGTTTAACTTTTTGGGTAGCTTTCTATTGATGCCTATGAATTCTCTCATTGACAATCTATCTGCAATTTCCATCAATATTGTAATCGGATATTATTCTTTCAGTCCTAAACTTACTTAGCCAGCGAGACTGGAAGTTGGTTGGCCGACCCAAAACAATCTGATACCAATAATGGCCTAGACATTAATAATTGGTTAAATCGTCCAACACACATTTATAAGTAATGGCTATATTGGTCATACACATCAGATTGCTTTCTCGCCCAAATTTACCATCAAAACAGATGTTATCCAAGCACACTCGTGTCTTGAGTATTTTTGGAGTGCTCGAAAAAAATACTCGAGTTGCCGCAGCTGTTCGACAGCCGCAACAAATGCAGGGATTGCCTGTTTGTTAGGCAATGAACAGCAGAGAGACATGCAGCCGCATCAACTCGAGTATTTTTTTCCAGCACTTCAAAAATACTCAATTAAGACCCGAGCGTGCTCAGATAACACCTTACCCGAGCACTCTGGCTCATCACTATGTTCATGTCTACCAAGTATGCATGCTTATTTTAATTTGTAGCGAATAGGTTTACGCCAAACTCTTTTGGCCACAGTAAATTGCCATTGGAACAAAAGCTGATGCATGGCTATTCTTCCTGAGATATTCCAACAAGGGAAGTCACTATACACAACAGACTGCCAGCTGAGAGAGTCAATCACATGTGTATGGCCATCATAAGTCTTTATGATCTCAGCACAATCTATAATTGCAAAAGCGGGTTCATATCAATTATAAAAGTCACTATACATATATGCATTAAGGATAAGAGCAGTAGGTGTGCGGTCTGGTAAAATATTGGAAGACTATAGAGTGTATCCACTTACACAGAGACTTCCAAACATTATGCAAAAGGGTGTCAATCGTCCCTGCAACAATGTCACAAAATAAGAAAAGTATAGGGAATGAGAGCTCCTTTACTCATGAGGAATCAGCAAATAAAAATCCTGCAAAAAAACCCTTCCCATGATCTGGCAGCCTAGAGTCCATTTTTGTACACAAGCCTTTACTGTACGATAGTGGCAGAAAAAAAAAAAAAAAAATCACACAGAAAAATCCAGTAATACCTATGAACATAAAGGGTATGTTTTACACAGAGGTTCCCTTTTGAGGCATTCAAAAGCTACGAGTTTTTAAGTGGAAACCACTTCAGGAGACAATGCTATTTGGGGAGTTTTTCACATTATGAAGCGGTTTTTAGAAAGTTTTTTTTCTAGAGTCACTCGTCAGGTAAAAAAAGAGGCAGAGTTTTTTCACTGTCTTCTATCTACACTTCAAAAGTGAGGCAAAAAAAAAAAATTGTGAAAATTATTCTACTCTTAATGAAATCATGTCCACCTTCTCTAGAGTCCTGACAACGCTTTTCTACCACAGGGAAAATCTCTCCTCAAACTCAAACTGTACATATTTGTAGGAGGTTGGGTATTGTGCTTATGAGGTCTACAAGGTCTGAGGTATATATTGTATCAGAAATGTACCTTATGAGTAGATTCGAGGATTATCACAATTCCATGTACAATGAACATTGAAGATCGATCTCTTGTGCAGTGCAATAGTCAAATCCATCAGCAATCCACTACCACATACAAAGCTGGCAAATCTATAAAAGATCTACTAGATAAAAAGTAGGCCAACTTAAAGGCTAAGTGCACACGTTCAGGATTATTTGCGTTTTTTTCGCGTTTTTTCGTGGGAAAAAACGCGTCAAAAACGCATGAATTAAGCATCCTATCATTTAGAATGAATTCCGCAATTTTTGTGCACATGGTGCGTTTTTTTCCGCGAAAAAAAACGCATTGCGGAAAATCTAGCAACATGTCCATTAATTTTGTGGATTTCTAGCGTTTTTCCCGCTATATTATTGACCTAGAAAGTTCAGGAAAAAAATTGCGGTAAAAACGCGTCAAATCCGCGCAAAAACGCACCAAAAACGCGCAAAAACTGCGCAAAAAAACACACTTTTTTGCAGCGAAAAAAGTCCGGTTTTGCTCAGGAATATTCTGCAAACATTCCTGAACGTGTGCACTTAGCCAAAGAGACTGTCAGCACAGAATGACTGTTCAAATCTAGTCCCATCACTTGGTGCTTCATGGCAAAGCCAATCATTTATATATACCTTCCTACCTGCTTGGTTTCCCTCAATCTTCACTCTCCTCTTTGATTGACAGCTCTGGCTTCATAGCCAAGGTAGAATCCTAGAATGGTAGAGTTGGAAGGGACCTCCTGGGTCATCTGGTCCAACCCCCTGCTCAAAGCAGGATTCTCTAAATCATCCCAGACAGATGTCTGTCCAGCCTCTGTTTGAAGACTTCCATTGAAGGAGAGCTCACCACCTCTCGTGGCAGTCTGCTCCACTCATTGATCACCCTAACTGTAGGATGGAGATAGATGTAAACCAAGCAGGTGGTAATGTAGATTTAAACCCTTCACCAAAAATGACGCAAATGTACGTCATCAGCCCTGTCCATGCCTTTGATGCGGACAAACGCTGAGCCCGTATCTTTTTTTTTTGTTTGTTTTGCACTTGATGGCTGATTCAATCACTGACAGCAGCATTTAACAAGCACAAGAAGGGTGTCATTGATCCCAACCATTAGTGCGCCTGTCATGAGATCGCGGGGCGACCATGGGTTGTCATGACAGTCGGGCGTCTGCTGAAGACCACTGTGCCTGTCAGCACTGCTATATATAGCACAGGCGATCGGACCATCCAAGCTTCAAGTCTCCCTGGGAGACTACTAAATATTGTATAAAGTAAAAAAATAAGTAACCCCCATCCGCCCCAAAAGTTCTAATAACCCCCTTTTTGCTCCAATAAAAATAAAACTACTTAAAAAAATTAATACACATATTTGGTATCGCCGTGTCCAGAAATGTCCAATCAAAATATAAAATAAAGTAATTTGATTGGTAAAACAGCGTAATGAAAAAAACAAAAAAAACACCAGAATTAAGTTTTTTGGGTCACTGCAACATTGAAATAAAACCTAAAATTGGAATTAGTAAAAAAAAGTCAGCTCAGGGCTCAAAAAATAAGTCATCACACAGCTCCTGAACCCGAAAAAATTAGACTGTTACGGGTCTTGGAAAATGGAGACAAACTTTTTTTTACAAAGTTTCTGAATTAATTTTTTCACCACCTAAAAAAAAAAAAAAAAAAAAAAAAAAAAAAAAAAAAGAAAAAGACTATACATGTTTGGCATCTGCGGACTTGCACTGACCTGCGGAATCATATTACCAGGTCAGTTTTACCATATGATGAACATGGTAAATGAAAGAAAAAAAAAAATACAGATTGTGGAATTGCACTGCACTTGGAATTGTTTTCCCATTTTCCAGCACACTCTGTGGCAGAATTAATGGTGTCCTTCAAAAGTACGACTCGTTTCACAAAAAACAAGACCTCCTATAGCTATATGGCTGGAAAAAAAAAAAAAAAAAAAAAAGTTATAGCTTTTGGAACAAGGGAAGGAAAAAACAAACGAAAAATTGCCTGGGGGTGAATGGGTTAAATGATTGTCTCTGCCATGAGAGCCTGTATTTGATTTGAACCGTCAATCTATGCTGAAAGAGTCCCATTAATGGCAGTCTGTAGGCACAAAATGACTGTTCAAACCAACCATGGGTGCTCTGTGCACTCTTGGTGTGGCCAAACACTTCATGCACCTTCTCACCTACTTTTACTTGACATCTATCTCCACCCTCATCTGGGTCCTCTAAGGTCAGAGCAGTCAAACAAGGAAGAGGAGGAATTAGAGGGATGTAAATTGAGAGGGCGCACTGATCTGTTTGGCTATGCCAAGAATGAAAAGAGCGCTTGTGCTTGTTTTCAATAGTCATTAAGTGCTGACAGACTCTTTAAAGTCATCAAATCATCTTACATCGGTTACTTACATTGAGAATAGCAATTGCATACTTATTGAGTTTTAAAAATGTAGTTAAGGAGTTATCCTAGGAACAACATTTTTTACCATTACAGAATTGATTAAAAAAAAAAGTATTAATCAGTGCAGGTGTAACCACTGATAGCTCCACCAATCCCAAAAATAGGGATCCCAAAATCTTATGTCAATGGTGCATGAGAACTACTGCTCCATTCACACAGGGGATATATTCTCATGATCAGTGCGGTTTTATAACCATTATTATGATGGGTGATTCATGTTCCGGGTTAATCTCTTTCAGATTTATCAAGCATTCTTTTTCCATTTTGTTGCGTAATGCATCAGTATTAATAGAACATTTAAACTTCTTCGAGGGGGAAAAAATTGTCACGTAACTGTATGCTAAGCAAAATCTGTGTAGATTTGTTCTAATAAAGGGAATCTGTCAGCAGGTTTTTGCTGGGAATCTGAAAGCAGCATAATGCAGAGGGCAGAGCCTGATTCCAGATATATATTGTTTAATGGACTGTTTGGTGACGTTTTGATAGAAGCCCTATTTTCACAATTGTAGACATAGTGATCAGAATGCTGAGCTGTGTATAACCCTGTCCACACCCCTGATTGGCAGCTTCATGTGTACACTGTCAGTATGTGCCAATCAGTGCTGTGGGCGGGGTTACACAGATTAACCTGATTGCTTGTGACACCTAGTCCTGCAGTAATAATCTCCTGATGAAAAAACACTGATTGTTACTGAAACTACAGGAAGCTGTTGAACAAGTGACATCCAAGGAATCAGGATCTTTGCCCCTACATTATGCTGCTCTCAGATTATCATAAAAACCTGCTGACAGATTCCCTTTAAAATGTTCACACCAGCTAGCGTATTTATAGTTGTATTTGCTGGGAAATTTCCTTGCGAATATGATAAAGGTGAACAAACCTTTTAAGTTACCGTATATTTGGGCAGTAAGAGTTTGTATTTGTTCTTTGGTAAATGTTGACATATGGTTTCTTAAACTAAAAGACCAATGCAAGTAGAGACATTTTTCACATTATTTTTCATCTAAAGTCCACCAGGAAAAGTCTTATTGACATGACATTTGGTGTGACACAGTAGCAAACATGCAGCACACAGCTGGGCTCCTACTGTTAAGGGTACAGAGCTATGTACCTAGATAGACAATTTCTCATTTTTGACTGGAGTTTTTCTTAAAAAAATTAAAAATGGTATAAAAGATCTTTTTTCAAATTTAAGAGGCGCTAAACTTATAATAAATGACCAAATACACAATGTTCTCCAAAACAACCATTTTTTTTTTGCTGGTATA
>VIAB01014946.1:27488-39633 GCA_009801035.1 Oophaga pumilio | reverse complement strand
CAGACAGGTAGAAGTATAAATTAGAAAATAAAATTAAGAGCACAAACAAAAACAAGCAAACATTATTTTAGTAGCAAGAATTTTGACAAAGACAGCTGAGGTGGGATTAATTTAAGATAAACTGACAGCTCTATGCCAAGTTTCTCCTCAGGACTCATCAGCTGTTGGCACTCTTGTCTGTTTCTTTGGAGTGAATTGTATACATAAATGTTTGGTCAATGGTAAAGTCTGAAGGCAGGTTGCCTCGGTGCACTGCAATGTGCTCGCCCATGAGGTTCAAAGTGGAGCTGTAGTGTCCACACACAGTACATCGGTACATTAGAGCCCCTGCATGTGTCTTCAAGTGGCACTTGATGGTAGAACGGCCTCGGAAGAACTTGTGGCACACTTTGCACTGATATGGCTTTTCTCCAGTATGAATTCGACGATGGTAATTAAACTCACTGGTGTGAGAAAAGCACTTTCCACAAACCTTACATGTATACTTGCTATGGGCTGGTTGTCCAGTCACCGAATGATCGTCTACTGAAAAATCCTCTGGAACTTTTCTCTTTGCGACTGAAGCTTGAAGTTGCGTAAATTCAGAATATCCAGGACGATCTGCTGGAATACTACCACAACGATGCTGGTTCAGGTGCTGTCGGTAAGTTATTTCAGACTTGAAACCTTGGGAACAAAGATGACAGCGAAACAATGCTTCATCTAAGCTCTGGTGGACTGTCATATGTTTCTCCAGTAAGTGACGATCAAGGAAGCTACTAGCACAGACAGAACAGGAGAAGACAGATATAGACATGTGAGATAGGACATGCCACATAAGACCACAAAGTGTTAAGTGTCGCTGCTCACACAATCCACAGGACAGGTTCTTGGTGTTAAGGTGTTCCAAAGCATGAGAACGTACAGAATGAAAATCTCGTAACATAGTCCTATGACATGCACCACATGGCAACTCCGTTCCCATAAATGAATTCACCTCCCCGGGAAGAGGCTGACCTGGATGAACAATTATATTATGTTCTGATGTAACACCTTCTTGTCCTCTGTGAAGAGTGAGTTGCCACTGGCTGAAAAACTTGTCTTCACACATATCACAAGAGAAAAGAAAAATTCCAATATGCGATAAAACATGAGTAATCATAGCACCCCGGTCGTGGAAGCGGGCCTGACAGACTTTGCAACTACCGTTCCGCAGCTCTATGTGTTCACGAGCATGTTGGCGGATATGCTGCAGGTTGGGCTCCAACACTTTCTTGCACACTTGGCATGGCATGGCTTTGCCACTTCGACTTTCTCCCTGACCAAATAATAACAGCTCATCTTCACTACCATCACTTAACTCAATGATTTCCCCAGATGGCCCTGAGTCTTCATCACCTGCTTCATCAAACTGTAACTCTTCCTCTTCTAATTCATCAAGGTGGAGGTCACCCATTGCTTCAAAACCCACAGTAGATTCTTTAGAATTTCCACTAACAGAGGAGTCACCAGGAAAGTAACCAGTTTTGTTAAATTCACCATTTTGTTGAGTTTTATAAGGAGGGCAAGTACTAGTTGGAACAAATCCAGTGTTCACTGAGCAATGAGAGGACTGGAACCTCGCTGAGGTGCTCTGTTCTTCAGTTTTTGCTGGCAGTGGAAATTGTCCTGCTTGATTCACAGTTGCCTCTTGGTCCTCACCTTTGAATGAACAAATTCCATCTCCTGGTGTGTTAAAAGTTTTGTCTATAGGAAGGATGTGATTATCCAGCCCATTGCCCTTAGAATCCACTAGACTGGGTTCAACTGATGCTCCAGAACGTCCCTCACTAGAGGAAACCGAGCACTGATATTTCTGACCCGAGGAACCCTCAAGATCAGGAAACGTTGCATGACAAGCATTTATTAAGTCCTCCATACCAAGCTTTTCAGCAACTTCATAGATAACTCCCACATTAATAAGGTCAGTGAATAGCTCTGAGGTGTAGATAAAGTTTAGAACTTTCTCAAAATTGGCTGCTGTGATGAAGTCCACCACATATGATCGAGCAACATCTAACTCAGTGCTTGAAAATAATTTCTGGAAATAAACCGTGGCAGAACCAAGCACAGCTTTATGAGCAGCAAAAGTCCGGTTTCCAACAACGATATTAACATCACATAGTGTTCCTGACAAACGACACTTATTCAGTTCACGTAGCAGATTGCTGGGGTGGTCGCTGCTGTTTAGTTTGATTCGCATACCCATCTTTACGTGTTAGAGTCAGGAGGTAAGGCCTGTGCAAAGCTTTCACACCTGGCTCTTTAATCGGATTACGTCTTCCACATACAGAGAGGCACCTCATCCCCGTTGTATTGAGCAGTGAGACTGTACCTGGAAAACACAAAGTGTCAGAACTTACACAATGTAAAAACTGGCATTTTTTTAGATAGAATATTAGAAGATGGCCTATTGTAAAAGTCCAACTAATATTCTAATTGGTGGGGCAAAGGAAGTTAAAGTTAATTGCAACCTTATTAAAAAAATCCAGTATGCCTGGAGACTATTTTCAGGCATATGGTATGTAAACAGATTTATGCAGCATGTCCAACATTCATTACTTTCGCTAATGTATGTTTGGTACACATTCATACTGACTAGCAAAGGTTCCAAAAAAAGTGATGTATCCAAAGCAGGGAACAAAAACCAGCTATCATCTCCTGGACAACCTCAAAGTAACATAAGATTAAATAAGATCCTCTCTAAAATAGCTACAATTAGGAAAATTTAAAAAAAAGATTCTGACCTGATAAAAGCTCCGATTCTAAGAAGGGAATCCTGTAAGCAGGTTTTTGCTACACCATCTGAGAGCATAATAATATAGGGGCAGAGTCCCCAATTCCAGTGATCTGTCACTTTTTGAGCTGCCAAAATCTGTTTTATCTGCTGCAGATCTAGCAGTTCTCTGATTGTAGAGCTCTGTAAAACCCACCCACGCTAGCTTTCCATCCATGTACAGGGTACACAGAAAGCTGACAATCAGTGGTGTGGGCGAGGTTATACAGACCTAATGAATATGGAGGATTTCCTGGTAGCAGGTTTACTAAACCTCTAGTGATAATCTCCTGCTTATAAAACCGTGATTTTATCAAAATTACACTAAGCAGCCCGGTAAGTGATGCATTGCTGGAATCAAGGACTCTGTCCCTACATCATGCGGTTCTCTGATTAGGTGACAAAAACCTGGAGTGAGATTCACATTAAGAGAAGACAATTAAAGTTAGCTCAAATCGGTGCTTTCTTACCTCACTATTTAATTAAAAAGAGAACCCTTTGCCAAATTTTAATTCTGTACTGGACACACAAATAGCAGCTGTAGAGCAATGTAATTTTTTATTGCAGAGATATTAGAGATCAAAGTATGTGGCATCTAAATTCTTAAAAAAAAACACAAAACATTATGTCCAAGTGGGCATTACCAGAGAGATTTCACTTCTTATTCTGACACTGACCAATCATAAGCAGGCAGCAACCAACTGGGGGAAGAAGAACACCTCTCACAACAGTTTACAATAGGCTCAGTGTGAGACATGTATTGCCAAACAGTCTCCTAATTGCATTGTCATGACATGTGACTTTAGTGTGGTGATAATAATAATAATAATAATAATAATGTGATTACTTGTTGTGTATAAACTTGGCACACACACTATAGATCCGTTGAAAATTAATTAAAGTGCAATACATACAGTAGACGTTTCGGTCACAACGACCTTCATCAATGTACTAGCGTAATGTACTGTGAAGTGGGACAATAGGGCAACATGTCCCCTGAATAGAGATGCAGCACTTGAGGACGATATATCAATACGGTTAGAGAGGAACGTGAGAAGAGGACGAGGTATCCACCGCTTGTCACGTGTCCTGACGAAGACGAGCGAAACATGCGTAGGGGCGGCAGGTCGGGGTCTCCACTTACTCTTATTATGTAGGTATTAGCCTAACCATTTGTTGGCATCATCTTCTTTTGCACAGCGGGCAATTTATTCATATTTGTCCATTTCTTTGCTTCACTCTCCTTCTCACTTAAGGTACATTGCTATGTGAGCATATTATACGACTCTATTATACATCACTTTCTGCTTTGTGGGCATTAACCCCATATGAACTGTATTATTGTTTAGATTGGTGCACAGGCACAGCTATACAGCCCTTAAGGTGTCACTTTGCTTTTAAATGGATATCAACTTTGTATGAACTGTTCACACAGGTGCAATCACTGATTAATTTTGATGCCAGCACCTATTACATTGTTATGTTGTTTTAAGTGCACAGGGTATTAACCCTCTATAGATTTAATTTTCTTTTTTCTATATATGTGCAACAATTGTGTGCTACTTTTTAAGCACTTACTATTCTACTTTGTGCTACACTTTGGCTATACCGTTAATTTTATTACCCCCACTATTAGGCTACGTGCACACGTTCAGGATTATTTGCGTTTTTTTCACGGGAAAAAACGCATCAAAAACGCATGAATTAAGCATCCTATCATTTAGAATGAATTCTGCAATTTTTGTGCACATGGTGCGTTTTTTTCCGCGAAAAAAACGCATCTCGGAAAAAGAACCAACATGTTCATTAATTTCGCGGAATTCTAGCGTTTTTCCCGCTATATTATTGACCTAGAAATTTCAAGGAAAAATCGCGGTAAAAACGCGCAAAATCCGCGCAAAAAAACGCACCAAAACCACGAAAAAAACCACGCGTTTTTACCGCGGAAAATGTCAGTTTTTGCTCAGGAATATTCTGCAAACATTCCTGAACGTGTGCACTTAGCCTTAGTCCTGCTTTGGTAGTGTACTTTGCTTTATCATTTTTATATTTATATTTACTAAATAAAATATTTTTATGGTTCATTATACTCTTTTTGACCTTCTTATTGGATTTAATACGCTGAGTTGGTTTTGTGTGCTACATGTCTCACATCGAGAATAAAAAGTGAAACTGGGCGCAAACACACCAACCCAAATCTAAAGCTGCAAATAATAGGACAATACCACTCCTGTTGTCCAATTCTGAATGCCAAATATAAAAAGTGTATAGAAATTTGCGCTACAGAAATGGGGACAGAATATATCAAATCCTAGGAAAAAGTGTATACTATTTATACTAAATAGAACTTTACATATATAGTAACCAATCTGCGTCAGAATACCTCATAGTCGTGGCTAGGTGGATACAACCCACTTGTCCATGGGTCCTGATGGCGTTCCAGAAGGACTTTTCCATTAGGGTATGTGCACACGTTGCGGATTCGTCTGCGGATCAGCAGCGGATTTGGCCCTGTAGATCTGCAGCAGTTTTCCATGGGATGTACAGTAGCATGTTATCCTAAAGAAAAAAAAAAAACACTGTGCACATGCTGCGGAAAATTCCATGCGGAAACAAAGCGGTTTATTTTCCGCAGCATGTCAATTCTTTGTGTGGATTCCGCAACGTTTTTACACTCATTCCATTATAGGAATCCGCAGGTGTAAAAACGCAGGGCAAATCTGCACAAAATCCGCAGTAATTCCGCAGTGAATCCACAGGTAATATGCAGGTCATTTTACCTGCGGATTCTGCAGATTCCGCGCGCGGAAAAATCCGCACACGAATCCGCAACGTGTGCACATACCCCAAGTACTACAGCCCTCTGTGTGTTCTGATGCTGGCTTTGTACTGTATGTAGTCAGACTCACATTAAAGGGATTTCTTCATGTTGTTTCTTCACGAGTGTACACCCCCTCTGATGGTGGACTTCCTGTTGCCAGAGGCGGTGAGCTACAAGAATACGGACCATTTTCCATACTGCTGGCAAAGGTAGCTTTGCCTCTGCAGCATGGAAGAAGTAGAAAGGGACGAAGGATGGTTGCATTCAGCAATCCGGTCATCTTCAGAGCGATGCTAGCAAGCTCTAGCGACTGCAAGCAGCGAGTGCTTCTTGGCTAAGTAACCAGCCACTCTGACTGCAGGGTGGCCTGTACCCTAGGCAATGAGCTGTACACTGGAAAATTAAAAATTCTTCCATCCTTGAGAGAGGAATTTTACCCATTTAAGCATGACAATCTCTCTAACGGTTTACAAGCATCAGTCTTACACTTTGCAGAGTCATTGTTGAGAAAGAGCTATGTTTTCCTACTATAGAATGACCCTTTAGGCCTGTTTCACAGTTTAGTCGTTTGGCGTCAGTTAAAATCCGCCAAAGTGTGAAAAAAGCGGATCCGCTAAAAAAGTGGTCAAATGGATCCGTTTTCAGACGGATCCGTCATGGACAGAGAGAGAGAAAGAGACCCCGGACAGTGTTCTCAGCATTTCCTATTCCTAAGTCAATGGGAAAAAAGCGGATCCGCCAAAAAAAAAAAAATGGCTGATCCGTTTTTTTCACACTTTGGCGGATTTTGACTGACGTCGCACAACTGAAGTGTGAAAGAGGCCTTAGGTTGGTTTCACATTAGTGTTGCACTGACCTGCTAGGCGGAGCTATCGGGAGGCACGGCCGGGGGCAGAGCTTAGCGGCGGCCGTGCGCTGACCAACGCAGGTCAGTGCAACACTAGTGTGAAACTAGCCTTAGAAGCAGTGCTATCCTCTTCCTTATGATAGTCTACAGAATAAACACCGTTACTCAACATGATGGATAGCTATAAGGGACCTATAACAGCATACACACAACCCCTAAAAATTCAAATGTTATCAATATATCTAAGAAGCACCTAAAAAACCCTTGTGTAAAGTGATACAAAAACAGACAGGTAAAAGGAACCAAATACATCTTATACATTCAGACCATAATAGTCCAGTAAACCAACATCTAATATGATAAACAGGTCTCCTCTTTTTGCATAATTCACGATATATAAAGATGATAGTATTTAGTCAAATTGCTAAGAGAGACAGGCGTACTTAATTGGTTCTATGGAGCAATAAAAAATCCAAGGTCATACCACAAGTAGCCTATACAAGCCCTGAGATATCCTCAAGGGGCAGAGACGTGGAAGTAATCTTCATCCTACAAGCATCAAAATGATAAGTGATTTATGTCGTATATGATATTATGTGTTGTCCTGCTTTGAGAAACTCTTGTTGTTCAGATAGTATTTAATTGTCTAGCTTAGGTTCCCATAGTATAACCAGGGACATACAGGGAAATGAGCGGGGGATCGTCGTGGAGCGGAAAAACCTTGTTATCTAGGGTGTTAACCTCCTCTGCCAGGCAGGGCAAGTACAGTGGATATCTCAGGGCTGTATAGGCTACTTGTGGTATGACCTCAAATTTTATATTGCTCCATAGAAACAATGAAGTACACCTATCCCTCTTAGCAATTTGACTAAATATTATCTTTATACATTGTGAATCATGCAAAAAGAGGAGACATGTTTATCATATTAGGTGTTGGTTTACCGGACTTCTGGACGATTATGGTCTGAATGTTTCAAACGTTTATGTATTTGTCTGGTTTCTTTTACCTTTCTGTGTTTTTGTATCACTTTTATACACAAACGTTTTTTTTAGGTGCTTTTTAGATATATTAATACAATTTGAATTTTTAAGGATTATGTGTATGCTGGTCTACAGAAAACACAGACATTTTACTACAAGGCTGAAATGTAATAATATTCAGAACAAACTAAAGTTTATACTCCCAGCTGCAGAGAGAAAAAAAAAAAGAAATGTTCACCCAAACTTTCATTTAGGCTATGTGCACACGTTCGGGAATTGCCACGGAAATTTCCACGGCAATCCCGCAACTCTCTGCCGCGGGAAGTACGCATTTTATTGGTATGCGTATTCCCGCCAGAAACTAGCGTTTTGCAAGCGTAATTAGCTTGCAGAATGCTAGCGTTTTCCAAGCGATCTGTAGCATCGCTTGGAAAACTGATTGACAGGTTGGTCACACGAGTCACACATAGTGTTTGACAAGTGTGACCAACTTTTTACTATTGATGCTGCCTATGCCGCATCAATAGTAAAAAGATCTAATGTTAAAAATAATTAAAAAAAATAATTTGTGATATTCTCACCTTCCGGCCCCACAGCTTTCCCGCTCCTCAGCGACGCTCCCGGCAACTCCCGTTCCCAGTAATGCCTAGTGACAATGACCCCAGATGACGAAGCATCACGCGAGATTCTAAGCACGCCTGGGAACGGGAGTTGCCGGGAGCATCGGTGAGAGGCAGGAAGGCTGCGGGGGCCGCCGGAAAGTGAGACTATCACGATTTTTTATTTTAATTATTGTCTTATCAGGGATATGGTACCCAGGGCCTGGAAGAGAGTCTCCTCTCCTCCAGACCCTGGGTACCAACCGCACATGAACCGCTTACTTTGCGCATGGTGGGCATAGCCACATGCGGAAAGTAAGCAGTTCAATGAATTCCTATGGCGGCAGTCCAAAAAAGAATGAACATGCTGCGTTTTTTTCGTGGAAAAAATGCAGCATGTGCACAAAAATTGCGGAATGCATTCTAAAAATAGGATGCTTAATGCATGCGTTTTTTTCAGCGGAAAACCACCGCAAAAACGCTAAAAAAACGCGAAAAATCCTGAACGTGTGCACATAGCCTTTTAATCTAATTTACTTCTTGGAATGGATTGGTGAAATAATTAACAATGTTTGTGAATCTGTTTAGCTGAATTTATAAGGGGAGAGGGGAATAAAAATAACTAAAAATGTTTTGTCAGAATTGATTATCTTAAAAATAATTTTATTTTCTTAAATACCGTACATAATTCTAGAAATCTGAAGAGACTGCTAAGGTTCCAGAGTTCAAGAACACTAAACTTTCAGTAACAGTGCCCTTAAAATAAAAGAAAACAAAGCATATGGGACACTTTTATAAGCATACTGAATAAGGCCAGTGCACAATATATAACCTATGGGAATAAACAAGCTAAAACAGCCAACCATTATGGCTAAATAGAGCTGTTAGAAGCAAAAGAAATGACAAAACTAAAGCATTTAGAGAACTACAAGGAAGAAGGTAGGGATGAGGCATTTTGTTGCCAAAGAAAGTAAAAATAATCTAAAAATGTTCACCTACAGTACTTAAATAAGAAGAAAAACTCAAATGATAGTTTTGGCCTCTTCACAAATAATATGGGTGAAATGGTGGAAGAGGAAGAAAAGGTCACTACAATATTTGCATAAGAAAATCTCATGACAGAAGACATGATCATGGAGATTAGAAAAAAAAATGTCACAAAAAAAATGTCACCTGCTTAATCCAGTGGGAAGTACAGTGTCACAACAAAAACAGCAAAGTTAGACAAATCACCGGGCTTGGATGGCACACACTTCCAAGTACCGCAGGAAATAAGTCGGTCAACAATTTTATCAGTGATAAGAAACAGAAGGTAGTTATTAATGGAACACACTCTGATAAGGACACAGTTAATAAATGGGGTAACTCAGGGGTCAGTATTGGGCCCTCTGCTTTTTAATAAACGTATTGGCCTTGTAGACGACTTATTTGAATGATACTAAACTCTGCAAGATAAAGCAAAAAAAAAAAAAAAAAAAAAAAAAAGGATATTTTTAACCCCGTAATGACTGGAGCTTTTTTTTTCGGTTTTGTGTTTTCGTTTTTCGCTCCCTTCCTTCCCAGAGCCATAACTTTATTTTTCTGTCAATATTGCCATATGAGGGCTAATTTTTTTGCGGGATGAGTTGTACGTTTGAACAACACCATTGGCTTTAGCATGTCGTGTACTCCAAAACGGGAAAAAAATTACAAGTGCGGTGAAATTGCAAAAAAAAAGTGCAACCCCACACTTATTTTTTTGCTTGGCTTTTTTGCTAGGTTCACTAAACGCTAAAACTGACCTGCCATTATGATTCTCCAGGTAGTTACGAGCTCAGACACCAAACATGTCTAGGGTTTTTTTTATCCAAGTGGTGAAAAAAAATCTAAAGTTTGCTAAAAAAAATTAAAAAATTGCGCCATTTTCAGAGACTCGTAGTGTCTCCATTATAAAATGGGTGGCGCTCATAGCAATCCGCCATCAACCACCATAGGGGGTCTCAAGGAGACGTCTGGTTGTTATGCCGACGAACCGATGACCCCCGATCATGTGACGGGGGTCAGCGGTGCGTGTATTTCCGGCCTGATGGCCGGAAGAGCGCATTAAATGCCACTGTCAGGAGCCCACATCAAAGCAGGGTGGTGCTGCCATTGGACGTACTATTCCATCTAATGGCAGTAAGGGGTTAAAGGGAACCTGAGGCGGTTGACACAGGGGGAGAAGACATACCTCCAGGACACAATAGAGGTATGGCGGGCAAATTATGAAACTCTATTTCAGAGTTCCTAGGGATAAGAAACCTAAGAGCCACCTTCACAGAATGCAGCCTAAGTGCTTCTGAAGGTGGCTCTTTTACTTAAAAAGGCGCTGGGGGGTGATGAAAGACATATTTATGTAAACTTGAGCTGAGAAACTGCAATTGAAGATTAATGTAAATAAATGTACGGTCATGCACTTGGGTAAAGGAAATAAAATACATAATTATGGCCTAAATGGTAATAGACCAATGACCGGAAACTGCTAGAAAGCCAAATAAATATATGGGATGCTTTAAAAGAAACGACAGATGCTGATGACAAGAACATAGTTTTGCCTCTAAACAGGTCATTAGTGTAGGCATACTTAGAATACTTTGTACAATTTTGAGTTCCAGTATATAATTCACATAATAAAAACAGAAGCCTAGCTGATTAATGACCACTTTTTTTATTTACCATATATACTCGCGTATAAGTCGACCCGAGTATAAGACGAGGCACCTAATTTTGCCACAAAAAACTGGGTAAACTTACTGACTCGAGTATAAGTCGGGTATGCATTGTCCCCTCATCCCTATCCTGGTATGCATGGCTCCTTATCCCCTATCCTTGTATGCATGGATCCTATAAAAAAAAACAAAAAAAAAACACATCCTACTTACTTTGCCTGCGCGCCCTCGCTGCATCTCGTTCCGCTGCCAGCAGCTCCTCCTACCGAGCGATCATGTGGCCCCGGTTCCTTAAAATGAATATTCACTCCACGCTTATGGGAGTGTAGACGCGTGCATATTCATTACCTTAATGAGCTGGGACATGTGATCGCTTGGCTGGAAATTCTGCTGGCGCCGGAACGAACAATATGTAGCGAGGGCACGCAGGATGTGTCCTGGAAGCTGGCGGCTGCAGCTGTCACTGTGCGCTATTACAGAGAAATGACTCTTGCCTCTGTGACCCACTGCTCCCCCTCCCCCTCTCTTGGACAATGACTCGTGTATAAGCTGAGGGGGGCGTTTTCAGCACAAAAATATGTGCTGAAAAACTCGGCTTATACACGAGTATATACGGTAATAAAAATACCATGTAAAAACCAAACCTTATCAAGCTTGACCCCAAAAGGAAAGGGGGTGTGGACAAGCATTCATATCACCCTTTGTCATATTAATGAAGGAACATATATGCTCCTTAAGCGCCACATACAGAGGGCGTTCTTCACAAAAAAAAAAAAAAAAAAGAACAAAAAGTTAGGCAGTTAGTTCTCTGGGGAGATTAAGCATTTCTGTACTGTCCCTGCCCTCAAACTGAAAAGATGTGAAGCCCAGTGCACTTCTATTTACTTTATAAGGCCGGAGTCAGACTGGCGTATAGCATCAGATGCGATATGCTAATGACCCTCGAACCCAGCTCTGCTGCGAGAGGGAGCAGAGTGTCATGCTACTGTGCTCCGAGCCTCTCGCATGACAGGATTAGAGCACAGCTGTGGAGGAGAGGGGAAAGTAAGGTACTTTCTCCATCTTCTCTGCTGCCGGCGTCTGTGTATATGGCACTGCACTTGGGTGATATCTGAGTGCAGAGCGATGTTTCACTCACACCCATAGTCTTGTATGGGTCCGAGTAAGCTGAGTCATGCTGCGATTGTTCTTTCATGCCGAATCGGCATGTGAAAATAATCAGATCTGAGATGCCCCACAGTATAACACTAGGCAGAGTGCTATGTGATGGTTTATCGCATAGCACTCGGCCATGTTATACTGTAATGTGACAATGGCCTTACACTTGTAATTCAGTTGGACAGCAGCTGCTCCTCACTGCTTCCCCCTCCCATCTGGGAGGTTAAAGCCCCCGTCTCACATACCGAGATCGCTAGC
>VIAB01014945.1:3447-24220 GCA_009801035.1 Oophaga pumilio | reverse complement strand
CTGCAGGGGGTTGAATACTACTTGTAGGCACTGTATATAATAATGGTGTCTTCTTTATGGGTGGCTTTGGATCCCTCAGGCACTGGGGCTCCAGCGAAACTACTACCTTATACCTACATCTTGTACAACCATAGACAACCCCCCCAAAAAAAAGTTTAACATTGGCAATCCAACTGCTTGATTATCCCCCAACTGTTGTTGTCAGAAAAAACTGTTGTTGCTTATGCACTTTCCCAAAGAATATGTCACCCATATACTCTTACTTACCATGCAGACAACCCTTGTATGTGCACACGTGGAGTATTTTCAGCAAATTTTTCCAGCGTGTTGGCAGGAAAAGCGATGCATAAAATATTCGCATTTTTGATGCCTTATTATTTGCATTTTTTTTTCCTAGGAACGAACCCTAAGAATGAGACAGCTTTGTCTCAAAGTTGGGAATTTTACCCTTTCCCTATAGTTCTTCAGATGATATGATGATTTTTTTTTTGCCTCCGTACATTTATAGCCATAAAAAATCAAAGACATGTGAACCTCTCCATTGACTGTCATCGGTACAAGTGCTAAACCAGATAGCACTCATACATGGAAAACTGACGTGTGAATAAGCCCTTAATTTTTTGATATTTGTAAATGAACAGTATCAACTTGAAATCCATTATGGACAGCAAGTTGGCTCAGTAGTCAGCACTGGAGGTTAGATTGTGAGTCCACCTAGAATGTTGGTCCTGTGGAATATGTCGGTGCTATCTAAAGACAAAAAATAGATAGATTGTAGATGGGTTACCCACCGCCTGCACACTGCTTTCTCTCTCTTATTTTTTATTGCTTTTTATTGCATTGTTCCTGTTACATGAAGCAAAGACCTTTTAATCCAAATCAAACTGTTTAATTGGAGGCGCCGCCGTCTCCTCTCCACAACAAGTCACATTCCGCTACAGAATGTGAACTCTTAAAAAACTCCTTCCTGGAACACAAAAGCGCCTCCTGTGATGCTGATAAGACACAGGACAGTCACTCGTCTCGACATATCTCTTCTGTACAAAAAAGAAACAACAAATCAATGGTGGGGAGATCTGGCACCTGAATACAGAACGACGGCTGATGTACCAAAGATTGTCTTCATTAAACTCATTAATATTCATGGAGAGTAGAAGATCTGACACCGGCGAGGACTCACTAACCTTTTCTCATATTAGATTTTTACTTCTTAACACAATTACAGTCCGGCAATGACTTAATTAATGCTGCTTTTCGTCAGCTGCTTTAAAGAGCTGTCAATTTGGTCGTGCCGAGGCTGTCATTGAAAGAGAAAGACAGTCATCCGGGCTGAGGAAGGAACAGGAAGGAATTCAAACACTTAATAAGATTCAAAGTGCCATGAAACCACATATCAGCTCACATTATCCATCCTCCCCCCACACGTCCTCTTGTCTTCATACACATAATTCTGCAGGGATGCAAATGTTTCCTATATTTGTAGTGTAAACTAATATTAGGGGTTTAGAGGGGTCCTAAAATATTCCCATGAGGGATCCATTATGGAAGATCAAACAAATTGAAATGGATTCAGTTCCACAGTGTAGGTCATGACGAAATGTGTCACTGGTTCATTTTAATGTCATGACGAAATTTGTCTCTGGTTCATTTTACTTAAATGGAGAGGAAAAGGCCACATCTCTTCCCCTTTAATGAATTTGACAAGGACTTTTGTTTGATTTCAATAAAATGGGATTCAGGCGCCACTGACGTACTCTTGATGCAACTCTTGACTTCAATGAGTCAAAAGGAGTCCAACATATGAAACTTTGGACTCTGCTGGTTTTTGGCAATCTAGACTAAGCTATTGTGTTGAGCTAAAAAAGCCAACAGTGCCCAACAAAGCTGGGAACGATAGCACTGCATGCCACACTATTCTACCTGGTAAATGTAATGACACTGCCACAGGAGACTCTGACAGTCAGGTAAACAGAGCCTTTGATTAATATTCCTGCAATGGTGGAAACGTTCATTTTTTGGTCATGACAATTTACAATTCTACCACAATATTAAAAATGTTAACATTTGTATGTTCCAATGATTATTTTACTTTAGAGCAACCCAGGAAGCAGGTCACCAGACAAACAGAAAAATCACAACGTTTCAGCCACACAGGGCCTTTATTAAACCATAAAAAGGGAGAGATATTGCTTTTTAATGTCTTGATAAGGGCCCTGCGCAACTAAAACGTGATTTTTCTGTACTATTAAAGTTACAAAAAGGAGGTAACTGAACTGGTGTCCTAGTTACTGGATTTCTCTGTATTGCTACAACCTTGTGGAGAGTTGCACCAAGTGTTCACAGATAACAGAGTGGTGAACGTTACTAATCTATTCAAGCATTATTGAACTCTATTTCTGGTCATATGGTCGATAATATGTATGGGCAGCGTGCTCACCACTAGTTGTATTGGAATGTCCCTTCTCAAATATATGTTCTGAATAAACCACTGTAACACCATGTCGGTGACCACTTCTGTTGCAGGGTAGCTCCTGGTTCTAGCAAGGCTATCTGACCATTTCTGTCAAATTGCTCCTCTGGACATCAGCCACTCTGTGGACTCAACCCAGGACCTCTGTGTAAGTTTATATCCCTGTATGGTGGGAACTGATAGACATTATATAGATAAATATAGCTACAACCTAGAAGGGTATAGTGGGTTACTTACATTGGTCTTATTCAGAATGTAGGCGATGTTGTCCAAGGTAAAAATGCTAGGCCTGCCGAGAAACAGCAAAAGGGGCTTGTGTACCACAGCGGCTGTCCGTTGGGCCCAAGAGAAGATTGAGGCTAATCTTGCTCATCCCTTTTTGATATGGGTCCTGTCCAAAATTATACAGTTAGCCAATAATGGATGAAAAAATGCCTAGAGGGTCATTAATTTCATTTCTGTTCAACATGAGGAGAAAGTTATTGAGGGGCAACTCACTTTTTAGACCATCTAATCTGCGTAGTGATGTGAGGTAGCAGGAACTAGCTTTTTAGACTAACGGGGGACTCCATTAGCTGAATGTATATGAATAGATGATACTGGTAGTACAATAGGTTCGATTTAGTCCTCGCTATATCTTACTTTTGTATTTTCTAATTTTTTTTTTCCGAGACCCAAAAATAACAGGGGGCCTAATGTTTTTACCGGAGGAGTGTTAAAAAACAAGACAGGATAAAAAGAGCTGCAGGTTGAAAAAAATAGAAAAGAGAAGAAAGAGATAGGAAAAAAAGATTACACTTGGTCAAAAAGTGAGAGCGGGAGGAGGTGCGCGTAGCATGAAGACGATATGTTCAGGACAATGAGCTTCTGACTGGTGAACAATAAAAAAAAGAGATTGTGACAAGTTTATAATGTGAACCTGGGAAGCGCGTGACGCCAGTGCCGCACAATTGTCATCGTCTCCAGAGCTTCTATTTTTCCATTAAAAGCAAATGTTCATCAGTCTACTAAACAAAATCAATGCTGGAAAACAGGCCTCTAGCAAACGCCAGTGTTTTATGTAGCTTGGATGGAGTTACACAATTAAAGTCAACTTGCCTCATTAAGGTGAAGGGAACAAATCCTTCTAATCTCCGCACCGCAACGGAGAGAATACATTTCACCAGCGGCCATTTTTATTCTTCTTTCAACTTTGTAAACAGCTACAAAATATGGCGATTTCTATACAGGAATTCACTTGCGGCATTACCTTACCTGCCTCATTGGCTGAATACATGGATCTCTGATGCTATAGGGCCCTTAGGAGTAATCAAAAGCTTCTGCACCTGAGAGAGAACTTCTTGAGGGCCAATTGCACTCCAAAACTACTTATATAATACAATCGTAAAAAAATAGGTGTTCTCACTAGGTAAATTCTGACTTGATCATCCAATTTTTTATGCGCCTTCTACTATGTAATATCATCAAATAGGATAAAAGTTGTCACATGTTTGATTTTGGGTGTTGGCAGGAAAACCATAAGGATTCATGTAGACGTCCGTGCAAACCGATCCAAGCATTGACTGCAAGTCAGCACTGGCCGCATCTGTCCCGACCTGAGGGTCATATCCTCATAGATATACATGAAGCTGTTACTCTTGGAACAGGAGACCTGCAGCCAGTCGGTGCCTTGCGGTCTGTGCTTGGACTGATTTGCACGGATGCCTGCTTGAGCCTTAAAGGGGTTGTCTACTACTAGGACAACCCCTTCCTGATCAAAAATGTTTGGCCCCCATAAAATAATAAAGCCTATAGTCACCTCCCTCCCATGCTGGCTCCGTTCGCAGGATGTCGGAACTCACTCTCCCCGGAGCTTTCGCGTGGTGTTGTGATACATGACCCCGATGCCCAATTAGCGATGGCGTCACTGTCTCCGCCTTCGGACAATTCGAACACAAAAAAGGAGTCCAGGCTGCAGCTCATCTCTGACTTCCTCTTCATATTTAATTCGCTGATTGGGCACCGGGTTCACATGCCACAACATGCAAGAGAGTCCCGGGGAGAGCGAGTGTCGGCACCACAGGAACGGCGCTGGCATGGGAGGTGACTATAGGCTTTATTATTTTATGGGGGCTAAGCGAGGGATATGAGAAGAAGTTATCCAAGTAGTGGTTAACTTCTTTAAGTATTGTCTATTTACAGGGTGTAAAATGCAGAGTTATTGGAAAAGATGCATCGGTATAGCAATTTCATTAAGAATACAAGTACTTGCTAAAACAGATATGTCAGGTCAAAGGTAGCCAGTTTTATTCCAATTTTATTCCCACGGTTCTCATGAATTGTTCTGTTTTTTTTTCTCTTTTTAATACAGTTCCAGTGATATGGGCCTTTTATGTTATTTCTAATTCTTACGGCCTTTACAAAGGAGGCATGGTAATAATGTAGAGCAGCCTAATGACACACCCCAGAGGATCCTGTGAGCACCGACCAATACAATTAGCACTAAATAAAAAGGCTAATATCTCTGAAACCATATGGGGGATTTTAAAGAAACAAAAAACAGACAAATCAGGGGAGGAACGGGAATGCAGTAAGAGCAAAGACTGGACATTTTTTAACTGGTGAAAGGTCCCCTTTAAGCAGCATCAAAAGTAAAGCACCTCCTTCCTCACGCAAAACGGTCTGAGATCGGACCGCAATGCACTAACTGGATGCAGGTCTGCCGACCCCAGGGTGACACCTTAAATATATGAAACTATCAAGCTTGGGTTGAGAGACCCGCGGCAAGTCAACTCATTGCAGTCCAATCTCAGACCGTTTTGCAGGGATGTCTGACTGCCTCATCAGGTAGGTCATACTTGCCCTGCCGAATCTTGCAGTTCTGCAGCATCTGGTTAGCACCTCATTTTCAGGACACAGATTCTTTTCTGATGAAGCCGATTCTCTGCAGTCGTCTAAACAAAGAACCCTGGAGACTTTTTTTCCTCTACTAAGCGCGCAGGCGGCTGCACTGAGAGGGTTAAATGACGGCGGTATGGGAGACAAAGGAGCCGCCATAAGGAGAATTAGCCTCCTATAGCCCAGATTCATATTTATTTACCTAATAACCACAAGGAAGGAGCGGCAATTAGTAAATAAATACACTTGTCGCTGCTCTCATCAATTAATTTCCCCCATCAGTTGGGGAAGCAGTGAATTATGCTCCAGATGTTAATGAGTCCCCGCTGAGGCGATAAGTCACACTCCCGTTTTGTGGTGTGATTTTGGCTGTACACTTTTGTGTGTGTTAAACCATATTTATTAGCTGAAACCCATTATTATTTTGAACAAGGTATAATTCAGTTGTCAAGCTCCAGCAATGGAAAGACGAGATTTAATCAGCGACTGCTACTTTGCTGCTGAGCATAAAACAATGCAGGTTTCATGAACCAATCACGCCAGGGTGGAAAAAATGGGATTAATTAGTATTGTACAGGAACAGGCTGCATGCTCATTAAAACCTTGTGAGTTGCTTCTTGATAAACTGCTGCTTGATGGGGCCGCATTAATGTGACAAGCCTAAGTCTCTATGCCCGATCTCTACTCATTCTCCCCACAGCTTCATTTAGTAAAATTGACCCTCTTGGGCTTCCAGATGTGCATCGGGCCATAAATGATGTGTTCTGAGGTAAGTATGCATATAGTCAGTGGCGGTATCAGGACTATGGAACAGTGTGATAGATATTCCTGGATTAGTCGTGGCTGATGTGCATTGAGTGGTGTGAAACGGACAAGTAGAAAGGGATCAGTATGTGAATATTTTTTACTATTGTTGATCCAGAAGAAGCACTCTGGACTGCTGACCTCATGCATTAGATACAACAACCCTAAGGTTATGTTCACACTGAGCTCTTTGAGGAGTTTTTGGAACAGAAATTGAGTGTAAACTCTCCAAATCTTCCTCAAAAACTTGGTGTTGACGCTCAATTTTTTGCTCAGTTTCTACAAAAAACTCAGCAAAAAGACATAATGTGCAAATACCTGTGAGCAGGTTGTGAGATGCAGGGAGGCACGAGAGGCAGAGCAACGGTTAAAAACTATACTTTAACAATGGGATACTCCACCCAGGGAGATAAGCAGTTAAATGAGGGCGTAAACAGTTAAATGGAGGAATAAACAGTTCAATTGCAAATGAAATGCAGGGTTAAGGAACAATGGATAAGGTAATGGCAGTTCTTTGGGGTAACTTATCATGTCAATGGTTCCTCGCTGTGGGAGCTGCAGGGAAATCAAAGGAGCCTCGTTGACTGGCGCGGTGCTGATCCAATGAGGTCCTGTGAGCAACAATGATCCGTCTTCTGGCAGCAGCAGTCGGTCTCCGGTACCTTCCACTGAGCCCCTAGTCCATAGTTTGAGACAGAAAAGGCCACAGCACTATCCGGGTCAAACTTAGACCGGCAAGTATATACTGGCAACTCAGGGCGGCAAGCACGCTGTACTTGCGCTCTGGTAGTCACCGGGTACGCTGCACTTCTCTCTCTCAAGTCCCCGCTGGTGGCGGCGGGGGTAAACAGACTCTCACTGCTGCGTGCTGCCTGCTCCCGCCAAAACGGACTGCTTCCGCACGCGCTGTCGCTGCTACCGCTTAGCCACGCCCCCTGTTTCCTGGTGCAAATGTTTGTCCGGTCTTTTATTCTTTCCCCCGGACAACAGAGAAAACAGCCCCGACAGTTCCGGACCCGGCACAGAACAGGTACCCATGGCCAGGTCCTCCTCCTTACATACCTTAACGTATGCGTACATTATGTCTTTTTCAGAAAAAAATGTTTGTGAAACCTACCTGAAAAAGCACTAAAAACATAAAACGCTACAAAGAATGAACATTTGAACAGCAACGTCAAAACGATTTGTTGTGCACATGTTCCTTCTTTTGTCACTTCTTTTTAACTGCTTTATGGCTTTCAAAGCCTGAGCAAGTGACCTATCCATTCTTCTGGCAGCTTATAGAAGAAATATGATGCCAGGGACGAAGCCACCACAAAAGATGTCCGAAAAGACATTACAAAAGAAGCTTCGGGAAAAACACTGCAGGCGTTTTCCTGAAGCATCATTGCCTTGGAAAATTCGAGTGCTACGACAGCGTCTAAATCAGTGTTTCTCAACTCCATTCCTCAGGACCCACCAACAGGTCATGTTTTCAGGATTTCCTTAGTATTGCACAGGTGATAATTTTATCACCTGCTCAAGCATTAATTCCATCACCTTTGCAATACTAAGGAAATCCTGAAAACATGACCTTTTGGTGGGTCCTGAGAACTGGAGTTGAGAAACACTGGTCTACATGATGACATCTATACATACCCTAAAAGTGGGTTAACACTGAGTCTTTTTTCTTGAGTTTTTGGTGCAGAAATGCTTCAAAATCCTCCTCAAAAACTTAGAATTTCTGCTGCAAAAACTCAGCACAAAAACATATTCACACCGAGTATTTTTTTGCTGAGCTTTTGGAACGGAAACTCTCTATTAATGATGAGTTCAAAAACCATGAGTTTTGATTGGAGAGCTTTTGCCACATGTCAGTGCTTCTGCTTGAAGCCCTGAAAAAAGGGATTCTGGTGAAATCACTGGTAGGGCCTTTGACTTTAATGAAGTAGATGAAGTTACTTTCTAGTCCGTCTTATTTCATTTTCGTCATTTTTCAAACGGTCACAAAAACACAGTCAACCACGCCTGAAAAAGGTATATACTCCTGAAAATTAGGTCTACTTTATTAAAGTCAAAGACCCTGTCAGCCGATCCACCCGATTTCTGGTTTTCAGGAAGCCCCAACAAAGCCACTAACATGTGCCAAAAACTTATGTGAACAATGCCTAAAGGCTGCAGCTGACGAGCAGCCGCGGATTAGCTGCAGTCTTCTTGTGACAAAAGTCACATCACTCTCTGTGAACAGTGGCGCCAACATCACTGTAAGAAAAACTCTCCCAGTGCTAGCAGGGATCTCACTGAGGTCTGCTGTTCAGCCCGACAGGGAACGCAGGGAATGCAGCCTCAGATGTAACCTCGATGATGTCACCACCGGTCACTGAGTCTGTGCTCGCAACAGATCATTCATCAGTGGTTCTCAGCCTGGACGATCACATCTTGGCACAGTCCAAGTCGAAAACTGTTTTTCACCCAGACATGGATCACGGCATGGGACAGAATGACGGACAGGTGAAGCATATTGTTGGCGTTAGGTGAGTGTAACTGTGTTTGTAATTTTTAAATAAAAATGGAAAACTGTGTTTTGTTTTATTTCTAATAAAGGACTTTATTCTGGCTGTGTCTTTATTTACCATATAGCTATAGGATTAGTAATGGATAGGTGTCTTATAGAGGCTTCTCCATTACTAAGCCTTGATGTGACAATATAAAGGTGACATCAACCCCACAATTATGAACCCCACTTGCCACCGCTACAGGGCAAGTGGGAAGAGCCGGGCAAAGCGCCAATAGCCATGGCTGGTTGTCAAAAATGGGGGGGGGACCCCAAGCAGGTTTTTTAACATTATTTATTTAAATAATGTTAAAAAACAGCATGGGGACTCCTCTATTCTTGATAACCAGTCTTGTTGAAGCTGACAGCTGTGGGTTATTTACAGTGCAGGAGCCGGCTAATGAATACACCTATCAGCCGCTCCTGTTCTCGCTGTTATTAGCAGCAGCAGGTGTCGGATGATGGGAGCAGTAATCTCATCCGCTGACATCAATGACCGGAGGTAAACTTTATACCTCCGATCACAGCAGAGCACTCACGCTGTCTTTTGGGGATGATTTCACGCCTGATGAGAAACAGTGTTTGTTGCGCTGTCATGCACATGACAGCGCAAGAAACACCTGATGATCGGGCAGCCGAACCCGAACAATAACAAGGACTTCCTGGTGAAGTCCATGTTCGATGTCAGTGCCCGAACAGTAGGTGTATGGAACGGATGCTGAAATTTACTGTTCGGGTTCGCCCATCTCTATACACAAGTGATGTATTTACAACTACTTTTTAGGGGTCATGCACACAACCATAAAATTCGGATCACTGCTATCTGTCAGGGCCATGCAGATGTCTGATTTTTTTCTTCAGACCAAGTTGGTCCAAGCAAAAAAAATCACAGTATGCACAAGTTGCATCCAATTATTGGATCACACTCGGCCGATAACGTGTATGAGTGCGGACCGCACTCGGATGACATCTGAGTACAGTGTGATTTTCATGGACTAACAGAATGGAGAAGATTGAGAATTTTTTTTTTCTTCTCCACCTCTGAGAAAATCGGATCACACTCTGGTCAAACTTTGATTAGCATAATCGGACGATTTCTTGGATGACTCCACTAGACAATGCATCTAAGCTGGAACCACTCATCAGACATGTGTCCAAATGGAGTAGGGCAAAAGCATCCAATGCTTAAGGTCCATGGGGATTTCTTGGGAGTATCATGTCTGTCATGGGATTGTTTTAAACGGGAGACATGATGCTAATGTGAACTCAACTGTAGCCTGTTCCCTTTTAGCAGTTATTGAAGAGCGTATTGTTCTGGACGAGAATGTAGAGAAGAAGTTAACATTGTCAGTAACTGTAACAAGTGTCAGTGCCAAGCTGTTTCCAGTCAGCCTCATATATTCTAAATAATAAAAGCTCTTTCCTTATCACTCTGCCCTTCATCTTTAAACCATGAGCGTTACATCTTGACATCTGCCGTATGATTCTCTATTATTTTGATGGTGCAAGTTAACACCAGAGCTAAGATCGTCTTTGAATGGGCCTCGGCAGTCGCCTCGGATGGCTCACTCCAGCGCAGTCATTTATGTAGAAATCAATAGCTGCAAATGAAATTACTCCAAAGGTGGTGGATTTGCATATGTTCCCGGCAGTCGGGTGAGCAGCTTCTGATTTGACAATTGGCAGAAACATTTGAGAATGCCACTAAACAGTTTCCTTCTGAGTTTGTTTACTGAATGTTTCCATATGTTTTCTATGTAGATGTGAAAATCTTGAAACGCTTTCCTACCTCTGAATATTCATTTAGGTGTGGGAATGAGGAGGTAATGCATACAGCAGAACACTATCCAATTGCTTCTTGGATGCGGATGTGGGACCCCTGGGAGACAAGTGTTGCTTGCTTCTAACGAGAGACGCGTCTTCAGCTATGATGGACGACTGTCGGGTACAGCAACGTCTAATGGCCTCAGCTGCCAATCTATAGTAGTGAGATCTGCAACAGTCAGGAACATAGCAAACCATGGACCATGTCAAGCTCCATCACTTTATGGACTTCTCCAGATTTGGCATTTGTCTGACTATCCTGAAAGGCTACATTTGCCTTCACACAGAATCTCTTTTTGTTGTTCATTTGCTTCCTAAATGCAAACGTAAAGGGGTTGTCCAGTGAAGACAAGCTATAACATGTTGAGTAGGTGATAACTAGGGATGAGCGGACCCCTGAGAGATCGGGTTTTGGCTCCAGACCAAAACTTTATTCCAAAGTTCGGTTCGAGTACCAGAACAGAACTTGAACCAAAACTCAAACCCCATTGAAAAAAATGGGGGCCCAAACTTTTAAGCTGGAAAATTCTCTCTCTTTCTCTGCAATGGACTTCACCCTGAGCTCAGAACTTAGCAACGGAATTCTGGAATAAGTCCATGCTTGACGCTTAACACCGGACACTAACTGGTATAAACCCTGAACTTTTAAGTTTGGGTTCGCTCATCTCTAATGGGGACCCACAGCGACAGACAGAACAAGGCACTTTAAAATGGCGTGAAGATGGAGGACAACAGCTTTGATCCCACCCCTCGTGGACATCCTGACTTAGAAATGGCGCAAAAGTCAGCCTGCCAGATTCGTTAGTCTAAGCTGGAGATGCAGGCCTTGGGGAGCATTTGAAAAGAGGTAGGCCTCGCCCCTTACAAAAGATTGCAGAAAAATGTGTGGAGCGTCCGAAAGCGTTCCCACCTTGGAACTGGTGGGGCCTAGAAGAAAACCCTGTGTGCAACTGCTCAGAGCCATTACGAGACACGGCAGTGGCAGCGATGGACCATTTGTGGACCCATCACTGCAGAGGCATAGGCTGTGTCGAGTGGAAGTGGTTGCAGGAGGATGAAAGGACCTGACGCAGAAGGACGGGGGGACTCACCGACGACTGCTGATCCATCAGGGTCTCTGGGCCTGCGGAGGAGCGGAGCCAGTGGCTGCCAGAGCCGGAACATCATTGTCGGGAGCTGGAGGCTGAGGAACCAGAAGCAAAGACTGCCCCGGAGTAGCCCCCGCCGGAAGTGGAGGAGTCTGGGCAGGAATACACAGCTGATATAGCGGAGGGATCCAATGGTCGCGGTCGGGACGCTCGAGCAGATGGGCGTGAGTGGACCTCGGCCCCAAACCCCGGAAAGCTGGTCCATCCAGAGCGGTACCTCATCCCTGGTTGGGGATGACCATTATTAAAGGATGGGAGAGTGTAAGGGGTCACAAGGACTGTTTTTAGCCCACACACGTCCTGGTTAAAGTTTAAGAACTGTGTATTAATATATATATATGTTGTAATGTACGTAATGCTGATATGTAAATATATTGTAAAGGTAGGGAAAGTGCAGTTATAGAGTTAGACACTAGAGGGGGGTAGTATAGAATAAGAACTTAGAATAGGAACTAGTTAAATTAGTAGGGGCCAGCTGTGTGGGTAAGCTAGGAAGATTTCCTGTAGTTAGTGAGTAGGGCCTGAGAGCCCGGACAGGGCAGGTGACCCCGTAACGTTTAAGCACTGAGCCCAGTTGTCCAGGGCCTGAGGGCCGAAGATCACAAATGAAAGAATGCAGGGCAGCACCAACATGCGGCAGCTAACTTCATGGGCTGATGCCCTTTTGTCTGGGGCGAAACGGACAGTGGAACTTCTGAAGATAGTTAGGCTGGCCAAAAGGAACGCTGCAGTATGGGTCAATCCGCTACATCCCTGGGACATTCTGGAAGAAGTGAGCGAAAGCACAGGGCAAGAAAGGAATGTACTCTGTGATGATCCCTGTGATGCAATTGTGACTGAACTGAACGTACTGAGAATGGAACCAAGTAAATTTGTTTTTGTTAAGTTGGAACTGGACTCTGTCTCTCTTTGTTTGAAACCGCCCAAAGGCCATCCTCAGCAGCTCAGACGGGAACCGGATGGAACCGAGAGCAGGACGAAAGGTACAGATCAAAGAGGACATTGTGTGTATGTGGAGCGAGACCAGTGCGTGATTGAGCAACCATTGTCAGCCACGACTACGGCCCTGGCTCTCCCTACACCTGCATATGAGGGAAGAGACATAGTGAATCAGAAAAATTAAACTATACCTATATTTAACATGGGTACGCAGGCCAAGCGGATGCCTCCTCATGCGTGGTTTTGACGGTGCGGCGACCTGCGCAGAAAGCAACATGCTGTATTTTGTTGCGGTCGCCGCATCGTCAAAACGACGCATGGGGAGGTATCCGCATGCATCTGCATGGCCCTGCGTACCCATGTTAAATATAGGTACTCAGGCCGCATGCAGAACGCAGGCGGAGCTGACCGGAGGAGGTGCGGTGGTGGGCGGAGCTTCACAGAGATAGTACGCATCTCTCCGCAGCACCTCCATCCGCAAGTGTGAAACCAGCCTTAGATGTCTGGGTGTCTTTTTTCAGCATTTTGTCAATGCTTTTGCTTAATAAAAAATGCTAGTGTTTTCTTCATTGTTTAATGGATTTAACAAAAATTCAAAAAATGCTAAGAAAAATTCAGTGTAAAAAAAGTCAAGAGTGGTCAGGAAATGACAAAATTGCTTAAAAAAATGCTTTAGTTTGACACAGCTCCAGAGAAAAGCAGTACTGTGCATTGCGGGGATTCAACATTTTCTGACCAAGAGTTATACATACTCCCAGTCAGTGTGAGCAGCCTTCCTTCAATACACTTGTATGGAGTGAGGCTGCTCCCGCTAGTCGGGCTCTGGCTGGGAGTATGCATATCTCATGCTTACCTTCTGGCCCCAGCTCAGGAACCAGCGACTCCCTGCAGCAAACAGTGCATGCGCTGGGGGGATTCCTAAGTCTGCAGTCACATAGAGTGACTGCAGACTTATCGATTTGGACTGAACAACCCCTTTCAACTACCAAACAAAAGCTATATACTCGCAAGTAAATTTATTACTTACAGAGCCTCTGATGCAAACATGGCTTTAAGTAATTAATTTCTACCTTCAAATTATATGTGAAATATCAGTCCATAGTTCCTAAAAAATTTAGATTTATATTTCTTCTTTATGAGAAAAATTCCATAAAGACTGCCATAATAAAAAAAACTCACGTTATGACTGCATGGTGAATGGAGAACATGCTCTAGTCAATGCATTTCGAATCCTTAATCATGACCTCAATCCTTAATCATGACCTCAATCCTTAATCATGACCGAATTTCGGAAAATACATCAAAAGTTATGACTAATTATTGACAGAAGCGTAATTAAAGTTTGATGGGCCCCGCTGCAAAATTTGGACCTGAGTCCCTACACCCCCGCATGTTAGATGTATGGGCTCTTGTAACATTTTAAATCCCATAAGAACATACGAGTTGCCCTCCTCCGCCAACCTGGCATATATGTCCCCCACCCTGGGCCCATCCTAATATCTATGTTCTCCTTCGTGGTATATAGGTTCCCCATCCTGGACCCATCATAATATCTATTTCCTCCTTCCTGGTATATATGTTTCCCATCCTGGTATATATTTTCCTCATTCTGTTATATATATATTCAGCATCCTGGTGTATATGTTCCTCATCCTGGTATACATATGTCTGTCCTCTATCCTGGGCACACCCTGGTATATATATCCCCCATCCTGGTATATATGTCAGTTATCTTGGGCACCATGCTAGTATATACTGTATATCCCACATCCTAATATATATGTCAGCATCCTGGTGTATATGTTCCTCATCCTCGTATTTAAATGTCCCCTATTCTGGGCACATCCTAATATATGTCCCTTATCCTGGGCACCATGTGGGTATATGTCCTCCATTCTGCTGTTCTTTAATACAAGGAAAAAACTAAATGATTATTCTCCCCCGCGGCGTCCTCTTCTGAAGTCGCCAGCTGACTTTTGCTTGCAAGCTACAGAGCACATGACACTGCCATGCCCCCCGGTCATGTGCATGCTGACGTCAGCTGCTAGCCTCTGATTGGCCGGCAGTGAGTATTGCAGTGTACAGACCCGGCGGGACTCTGCACTGTAATACACTTCAGCTGAATGTGCTTCTGATGACGCACATCCAGTTGAAGAAACACGCTCACCATGCATCCATAATGTGCGTTTTTATGATGGCTGTTTTTATGGAATTTTTCTAATAAAGAATACATTTTTTTATCAACAATTATGGCCCTCGATCAATTTTTTGTGATAACATTTTGTATGGAAGCCCTGATTTGTGACATCAGGTGTGGATGAGCTGATTAAAAATATTAGTTGTCATGAAAGAGTTACTTGTTCCATGCGTTTGATGGGGCAGAACGCTTCTTGGGTATGGGTCGGCTATAAGAAATCTCTTGTGCTGATATGGTCCTAAAAGTAGTAGAGATTCTGACTCTCTTCATAACCGGAGCCCAAATGGAAGCGTCGCTACAGAGCCGCTGTTAGATGTTCTCCGACGGGATGATAAATCTCTGGCAATGAAAATCTCCTGCTGTGACTTTCTGGAGAATAACCTCCTGTACTCGGCTCTATATTGATTGCCACAAAAGCACTCAAGGGCAGAAAAATATTAGTGCGATAAATACTTTTCTATCCAGATGTAATGTCAGATGTAATGCTGCAGATCCACCCCCCATGTTCTCTGCGACAAGGGAAATGGAGGCTCCGTCCGCTCGCTTCCTGACACTTCACAATATTGCTGGAATTTCAATAGTTCAATTTCAGAGTGACACGACAGTAAATAAGCTCGGAGCGGGTCTGTGCTCATCACCATCCTGGAGTTATATGTCGATATCAGGAATTCGCAGTTTATACGTTATTCCTATGTCGATACCAAAATACTGTTGTTTTATTTTAAAGGAGCAGATTACAGCTAACCTAGACTCGTAAGATGTACTGAAGCATCCCCTGCGATGTAGAAATATACTGTATATTAAATATTTGAGCCATCATAAGGAGCATTGTAGCTGTAGGGTTATGTTTTGGCTGGGACTATATGGCACCGCTATGGCTGACATTGCTTCTGACCTCATCAGAGGGAGTGGTTATTTAACGAGGACCTGTCATGTTAATGATAAAGTGGCAGAAGAGCTGAATAAAATGCAGTTTTCCTTATTTTATTTTTCCTTTCCTTTGGGAAGATATTGGCTTCTAAAATTTAGGACACTCAATATGCTAAATTCACCTTCATCAACAGACATTTTTCTCTGGAGGCATTCAATTTTTCCTCTTTATGCTGTTTATCCAATTATTAAGCATCATACATGGGATAAAAAGCAAACGCCCCAGAGAAATGACAATAAGCACCATGGATGAACTGATCTCTTAGACACATCAATCTTATCAATTCATAGTGAAAAAGCCAGTACTCAGCATCCCTGGGGGCGTTTTACTTTTTCCTTCTCTATGACACTGAGTTCGTATGATTGGGCAACATCATACAGGGGAAAAAGTACACGCCCCAAGAGAAGAATATCTAATAACGCCCACATGGTTGAGCAGAAAATTACCATATTTACCGTAGTGACCTAAACTTTAGAAGCCAATATCTCCGCAACAGAGAGGAGAAATAAAAAAAAATAAAATACTTTTATTCAGCTCTTCAGTCCCTTTTTCATATTTAAAAAGCCATGGAGAGTGATAGAAATCGAAATTAATACTGTGGTAACAATGCCATCTGGTGTGTAAATAGTTCTATGTAGTGCCGAATATTGACCAAAGCCTACATCAAGGACTAGGTGTGCAAAAGAGTGACAGAGATTAAGAGGATGACATGTACTGCATATGGATGTGACTTATGACCACACTATAAGCCAAAGTCGGAGCAACCATAACTGTTTCATTTCTTAGTGGACTCTTCACACACTCTTTTGGGACTCAAGAGCTTGGACTAGTATTTTAGACACCATTTTTAAGGTCCCTCTCTTTGCTTCGGTTAGTATGGTGGCAGTATGTTATCCACAAAAATAAGATATAGCAGGTCTCGTCAGAGGTCTAATTTATAAGTGTAGTGCAGACTGGACACTATGGCCCCAATTCATCATTGATATTTCTCCACTTTTCTGGAGTAATTTGTTTTTTTTTTAGTGTCTTTAGTATTTGCACATTATAATCTATTTTTTTTCGCCACTTTTTAGGTTATCTTTCTTTTTTAATTATTTTTTTTATTTTTCCTTGACAGATTTGCATATACTGATGTTCTAAACAGATTCATGAAATGCAATTTTCACCAAATGTCGCAGGAGTAAGGTTTCAGGACAAGTTTTTATTATGAAGGTTTAAAGAATTTGCAACTTTTGATGCTGAAAGAAATGTAGCAAAAAGAGGTTAAAGACCAAAAACGAGCAATTTTTGATTTTTCACCCTGAACCGCAGGAGTTTTAATACATAAAATGTCCGAAAATGCCACAAGACAAAATAAAAAATCATTCAGTATTTTAGAATCACTTGGAGATGATGATGAGCTGATGGAGATCAGCCTCAGCTGCTGTCCAGTCCAGTTCTTCATGGTGATATCCTAATAAATATCTGCTTCATCAATTGGCGCCAAAGACCCTGAGACATGATTGCTGTTAATGCCGTTCCCAGCGACCCTGGTTAATTTAATGCTGGTTTATGAGCTCCAAGGTAATCTGGAAACCTACAGGAATCCCTTAGTAAATGGGGCCGTGTTTGTTTTATTGACTTGCTATCTTGGTGAGGCTTCTAATGTCTGAATGCAAATGATGTTGTTACATAGAGGCCAATAACAGTCGCCCAATGTGTACAGTACGGGGCCATAAAGCAGAAAACTGGAAGGAATTGAGGGAAGGCACAGCACACAATGCAAATAAAAGTGTTTATGTGGTAATCTTCATGGTGCCTTCTCGCTGAATTATAGATGTGTTATACGAATGACAGAGAGTGAACAACCATCACCGAAAGAATGGCCTGAATTAAAATTACGATAAGACAACACATTGGCTCCAAGCACACAGGTGTCATTGCTCGGGGTGGAAGCGCCACATGAGAAACAAGTGGGTGCAGCATATTTTAGGGTGTCACCAATGTGATCTCGAAGCCTAAGGGTGAGTTTCCACGATCAGGAAACGCTGCGTGTTTGGCGCTGTGCGCTGACGCAGCGCCAAACACGCAGCGTCCAGATGTTACAGCATAGTGGAGAGGATTTCAAGAAATCCCGTCTCCACTATGCGCAAAATTACGCAGGCGGAAGACCTGGGTTTACGGACATGCGGCGCGTCTTTTCAGACCGCAGCATGTCCTAGCGTCTTGCGGCGACGGTGCGTCGCCGCAACGGAATTTAACACAGGGCTATGTAGCCCTGCGTTATTTCCGGAGGTGTTCCGGAGGTGTCCTGAACACCTCCGGAAATAACGCGCGTCACAAAGGGGGCGGGGCTTAGACGGAGCGGAGTTTCCGCTCCGTCATATACGCTGTGTTTCCTGATAGTGGAAACACAGCCTTAAACTCATCGCTAGAACAGAAATTCAGAATTGTAATTCAGCAGCTGAGTGACCTCCTAGTTGCTCTTCTCCGATATGCTCTCATGACATATCTACCAGCATTCCGCCCGCCTCCGCCCAACCCACTCAGGACTGCTCATTTATGGGTAAAGTCTGTGTACACGCCACATTTTTTGGCCCAGGATACCAATTTTTTTTTTCCTGGATTGTTTCATAAAAATTGGGAAATTCACAGCAAATTCAGAACATTTATGTCATGACGCCAGGAACACGGAGAAGGCACTCCAACAACAGCCCTAATTTTCATGGGACAATATCTAGAACTGGATATAGATGGATGGGGTTAGCAGAATTAAAAAGTGAGTTTTTGGAGGTGTCCCCAGCAATTATTGGGGGTTGAAATTTAAATGTTCCAAAATCGAGCATAATAAATGTTAGTAAGTATGAAATAAGCGGGGACAACCAATCAGTCTCCTCTCGCATGTTTTGAACCATGAGAAAGTTTGAATCAATTAAAGAGGTTTTCTGGAAAATCAGAAAAATGTCACAGGCTGCAATGGATACCTGATACTGAGTGCAGAAATCACAGAATAACCTCCAAACCTCACCTGTGCCAATGCCAATGTTTGTTTATTTGTGTCATTTTTAATTTTTCCGCATTATGATATTCGTTAACTTCTTTGTGTGAAAAATTCTTCAAAAAGGTGCATGTGACTCATGTACTTTGTGCCAAAAAAATGCTCTTCATTTTAGTTTTTTACTTTTTTGTGCCTTTTTAGAGCAAAAAGGTGCATGTTCTGCCAAAATGTAGCAAAATATGCACAAAAATTTGAGAAATACATAAAAACTCTTCAGGGGAGAACTGGATTTAATTTGCGCAAAAGTTTTGCTACTTTTTAAAAGCTGCAATTGATCTACTGGCAGAAAACATCTGGAAACTCCAAATGTCACCCACAATGTAAAAAAATGAGCAAATAAACATCCACAAAAACGCACCAAAACTAGACAAAAAAAAGGGTAAAAGCAATAATGAAAAGGGCCAAAAGTTTTCTGTGTCTACACTGCTGTAGAGATGAGATTTAGCTAAAAAAAAAGGTCATTCAACATGGTCATCATCAAGGGCCCCTAGAAGAGGTAAAATGTGCAAAATCCATTTAGTGCGAATTATTAAATATGGCGCAGCTGATGGAGCTTTCTTGTAAGTTTCTAACATTATCATATAATACTTTATCATTTTAATAAATATTCTCTGTGAATTCGGATCAGATCATGGCTGGAAGATTCACCATTTCCAAAAAAACGTAGCAGAACAAGCTGGAGCCTCCCAGCATGGACTCAGAAGTGATAGAACAAGTTGATCTCTTCATTCCGCCTACAACAGATCTTCTATTTCTCTTCCCTGTAATTCTATTTTGTTTGCTCTTTGTAAAAATTATATTTAGCTGCTGACAAATTACAGGCATTTTCATGCACCAAAAACACAGCACACACAATATACACCCTGAAATATCAGTAAGGCAACACTTTACTTGTAACAACACCATCATCTTTTCAAAGACTTTTCCTGAGGCATGTAATTGCTGTTTTCTGCTTCTTACAATAATGTTCCGCGGCTCCCAAGGGTGATATTGTATATACCAACCTGCGGCACGTACGTTATATACATCTCATGAATACAGAGCACGGGAAATTGTTCTATTATGCCTGCTTTTGAAAAGAAAAAAATACAAGAGAGAAAACTTTCAGTGAAGTGTAGGTGACAGAATGTGGTAGGTGATAGGAGGACGTGATACATGGAATTGATGTCTGCCGGGATTGTAATCCTGCAATCCCGTCTACTTCTGTTTGGGTTCCACTTACCAATGACAAACATAACCCTACAAGTAACGTTGCAGCAGGGTCTTGTGCAGGGCCGGTTTCAGGCAAAGTGGGGTCCTGGGCAAAAGTTTAAAATGGAGCCCCAAATGCTGACATATTGCACATCACACAGAAACATTTCGGTTGTAGTTGCATGCGCTGAGTTCAGGCTGCTAAATGAGTGTGTTTGACAATATTGAAGTCGTTTGACACTTGTTTCCGGCCTCTTTACACTGGCTGAGGAACAATGATGGGGACAGAACAATCACTATTAGATCAATCCGTCCCCATACAGTATCATGCTATCAGCAGCATATCTGCAGTTTTCACCGGACGATGTGCTGCTGAGAACAATGATTTTTGTTCCGGCATAAACAATCCAATCACTCGATGAATAGGCAGAATTTTGCTTGTTTAGTATAATACACACCATAGTCCTCAACATAGTATAATGCACCTCCATATAGTATAATGTGCATCATAGTCCTCCATATTGTGTAATGCACACCCCATAGTCCGCCATATAATATAATATGCCCCATTGTCCTCCATATAGTGTAATACACTCCTCATAGTCCTCCATATAGTATAATACACTCCTCATAGTCGTCCATATATTAAAATACACTCCTCAGTCCACCGTATAGTATAATTCACCCCCATAGTCCTGTCCTCCATGTAGTATAATTCACTTCCCATAGTATAATGCAAACAATAGTTATTCATAGACTGTAGTATAACGTATTCTCAATAGTCCTTGATACAGTATAACGCAGGTCCCATGTAGTACATAT